>SKCR01036853.1:0-111413 GCA_019454045.1 Zanthoxylum bungeanum | reverse complement strand
GAAGTATAAACACAATATGCTTGGTACAATTAATAAGAGTATGGAACTCTAGATTAAAGCTTAGATCTATGGCTACCATTTTAGAATCATTTGACCACTTTTAGGTGAACTAGAATTGTTCATGAGACATTTCATAATGGGATTCTAAATTGGTTTGTGTTTTGATTCAAACAAATACATATATGCATTTAGAATACATGTATGTTTGTTGTATAACATGTGTTGTATACCAATTTCCTTCTGGATACGCATTAAACAGTGCAATACTTATTTTGAATAAGGTTCTGTCAAATCTGTTAGACAGACTCCATATGAAATATGGACAAGAAAGAAATCATCGGGTTTTCTCATTTCTGAAGATTTGGGGATGATGGGCATATGTTAAACGTTTAGATGGTACCAAACAAGAACCCAAATCGGATAAGTGCCAATTTATAGGTTATCCTAGGGAAACCAAAGGATATTACTTCTACAACCCACAGGAGAACAAAATATTTGTTGCTCTTCATGCAGTTTTCCTTGAAAAGGAATTCATAGATGCAGTGATAAGTGGGAGGAAAGTAGAACTCGATGAAAATCGGAGTAATGTTGTTCCTGGCACTGACCCCTTCACGGAACACCAACAGTCCATCAGGGATGTGACTATTCCATAATCTTCTAATACATAAAACCACGTAGGTCAGAGAGAGTCAGAAAACAACTTGAGAGGTATGGTTTCTGATCTCACCTCATGTAGACATTAATCTTATTGAGGAAGATGAACCAGCTACGTATGAGGAAGCGATACAAGGTATCGACTTCACTTTATGGTAAGAAGTCGTGAAGTCCGAAATGGATTCCATGTATACCAACCAAGTTTGGACACTGGTTGATGCACCAGAAGGTATTAAGCGTATTGGTTGTAAATGGGTCTTCAAAAAGAAGACAGACATGGATGGGAACATACAAACGTACAAAGCTAGGCTTGTTGTGAAAGGGTATCGTCAACGACATTGTGTCTATTACAATGAAACTTTTTCACCCGTTGCCATGATTAAATCCATTCGGATAATGCTTGTTATTGCTGCATATTTCGATTATGAAATATGACAGATGGACGTCAAAATCTCTTTCCTCAAAGGAAACTTTTTGGAGGATGTTTATATGCAAAAACCTGACGATTTTGTCATACCAAAACATGCAAACAAGGTTTGCAAGTTAAACCGATCCATTTATGGATAAAGTAAGCATCGCGTTCTTGGAACCAACGTTTTGATGAGATCATAAAAGAATATGATTTCATTCAAAACGAAGATGATTCTTGTGTATATAAGAAGGTTAGTGGGAGTGCACTGACATTCATTGTCCTGTACGTTGATGATGTATTGCTTATTGGCAATGACATTCCCATGCTACAATCGGTGAAAGATGGCTTTAATTAAAATTCTCCATGAAAGACCTGGGAGAAACAACTTTTTTTTCTAGGAATAAGGATCTATCGAGATAGATCTAGAAAGCTGTTTGGACTCTCCCAGAGCTCGTACATTGACAAGGTGTTGAAGAGATTCAACACGGATCAGTCCAAGAGGGGGCTGCTTCCGGTCTCACATGGCGTCTCTATATCTAAGGATATGTGTCACAAAACTCAAGAAGAGAGAGATGCAATGATTCGGATCCCGTATGCTTCAGCAATCGGATCGATCATATACGCCATGATATGTACCTAACTTGATGTCTCATATGCTTTGAGCATGTGTAGTCGCTATTAGGCCGATCCAGGTGATGGTCACTGGATTGCTGTAAAGAACATCCTTAAGTATCTTAGACGAACTAAGGATGTTTTCTTAGTCTATGGGGAAAGAGAACTTGAGGTAACTGGGTATGCTGATGCAAGTTTCCAAACCGATAAAGAAGACTGTAAGTCGCAATCAGGGTACATATTTTGTTTGAAAAACGGAGCAGTGAGCTGGAAATCCTCCAAGTAATAGACTGTTGCCGATTCAACAATAGAAGCGGAATATATTACTGCAGCTAAGGCAGCAAAAGAAGCAGTTTGGATCCGTAAATTCCTAATTGGATTAGGAGTAGTTTCGCTAGCAGCTGAGCCCGTACCTTTATATTGTGACAATAACGGGGCTATAGCAAAGGCTAAGGAACCACGATCTCATCAACGGTCCAAGCATGTACTTCGACGGTTTCATCTGATTCGTGAGATCATACATCGTGGCGATGTGAAGATCGAGAAGATCGCATCAAATGATAACATTACAAATCCGCTGACGAATGCTATTTCTCAGCAAAAATTTGAGCGACATATATATAGTTCAGGTGTTAGATACTTGAGTGATTGGCTATGAGCCAAGTGGGAGATTGTTGGACAATTATGACCCATAGCATAACTATTTGTAAAAGACATTGTGTTTTTGTATAAATTAACTATGTGACAAAAGAAATTGCTATTTTATCATTATTGTAATTGGATTACTTGGATATATATATAATGATAAAAGCCCATATGATTAAATCGGATTAATAAGATATGAGATAGTATTAATCCACGAACGGTTTAATCATTAAATACTCCTAGTCGTAGTATTATCAAGACTGGACATTGATAATGCGGAATAGACTAGTATTGCACTTGTGCGCGTTATGGAAGCTTAACGACATAGTTCTCATTTATTTAGGTATTTGATACTTATGCAAGTGTAATAAGAGGTTTTGTTAGCCGTTGGACCGGGAACAGTTTCGCTCTGGATAGATCCACTCGGAATCCCATTGGTAGTATGACTATGTGTCTATGGGAATCTGAATCAGGGTAAGTGTATGTAATCTTTAACCTAAGACTTACGTCGCCATTACTTGGGACAATCAGTTTACTTTGGTATTGGTCGTTCGGATCTTTAACAGGTTTTGTGTACGCCTGTATTGGGTTTACTGAGAATCGTAGTGTATTGGATGTGATATCAAGATGGGAGTATCACTTCAGTCATATGGAGATGATGGTCACACAAGATACGGTACTAGTACTCTTATATGCTACAGCTATTGGGAAAGTATGACTAGGTCATGACTTTCCGATTATAGAGACTAGTTACGCGAGATCCGATATATGCTTCGTACGGGGCAGACACAGAGCCAGTCCTAGGCCTAGCATGTGACATCCGATACTGAATCGTATTACGTATTACATTGTATTACTACGCATGATACAGATTATATTCCTCGGAGGATATTTCTGGAGAATTGGCTAGGCACGGTGCTTTGCTAGAAGCCAATCATGTCTTATAAATCTGTGAGAACTTGGTACGGGGTACGCACGTGTTCGGATAGTCCGATGACCGTATTTACTGCCAACATATCCAGGAATATCTTGGGTCGCTTCCCAAAGATTCACCAATGAAAATTAATCTGGGATTAATTACGCCAAGAATTAATCTGGGATTAATTCGTACAGAAGAGAGAACGCGATTAATTTGGAATTAATCGATAAAATAAATTTAATAGTTAAATTAGATTTTTCTATTTAATTTATTTATTTGGGCTAAAATAATATATCAGATATATTAATTGAAAATGGATTTCAATACGGAATTAAAGTTGTCAAATTAATTTAGAATTAATTCGTAAGCGACTATCGTAATAATTTTGCGATGCATAATTATTTAATTAAATTGGATTTAATTATTTAGCGACGATAAATTCGTTTAATCGGATTAAACGAACCCGGGCCCAAAGCTTAGTTGTGTGTTGGAGAAGCCAACTTAAATTTGGAATTTAAAAGTGGTCGGACCCACAACTTACATCAAATGTCAACACATTGATGGAAGTAGTTGGCAAATATTTAAGGCATCATTTACTCAACACAACAACCAAGTTTTAGAAACTTACTATTCATTATCTTCTCTCTTAAGCCATTGCCGAATTCTCTCAATACTTGGAGACAAATTTTAAATTCAAAATTTGATCAAGCTAGCACTTGGAGAGTCTTGTGAGGTGATAGGGAAACTCACCCAAGAGTTTTAACAACAAATCAAAAGCTTGGAGCTTCATCCCTACAAGTGAAATTTCAAATTTCACCCAACATCAATGTAAGTTTTCCGCAACTTTACTTGATTATTCTCACTTAAAATCATTTTAGGATCTTAGAAGCATGTCTCAGAGACACGAAAACCCAGAGGCCCGTGACCCATAATCATTTATCCTTGAAATTTTTATTGTGGCTGAGAGCTTGGTGATCACGTCTTTTTCTTTTGTATAGGCAGATAAGTAATACCAACCCTTATACTCTTTTTTCCTTTTTCCTAAAAGGGACAACTCGAGGCGTAATGTTAGTCAAATTTAATGGGTGATGAGCGGACAATATATCATTATTTACCGCCCATTTTACTTAATATTTTGTATAGTTTCTCGAGTTTTATGAACGTTTTGATGTGTTTTAGTTTATTTTTGCAGATAAAATAAAATTGGGACTTAATGAAATCAATCAGGATGAAATGTGGAACAAATAAGGGTAAAAATTGGACTTGACATTTTGATTTTGGGGATTGGAAACTTGAAATGGCGTTCTAACGAAGTACAATTTCAGAAATTCCAACTTTGCGCAATTATCGTATTTTGGTCATAACCTTTTACTTCGATGTCGGATTGAGGTAATTTAAATTCTAGATTAAAGAAGACTCAAAGATATACAACTTTGAAGTTCATAATAATTTCAAATTTTGAAGTTTCCATGACCGAAATTGATAAAATATTCGGAAGTATGTTATGTATAATTATTGAAGTCATTTTCAAAATAAAAATAATAATAAAATAAAAAAATAAAAATTGTCAAACTTCCACCAAACATACTTTCATGTTTGGTGAAGGATTTGGCGGAGGAGTTGGTGCCATGTTTGGTGGAGCAATTGGTGGAGAAATTGGTGGAAGCCTTTAGATTTGCCTATAAATATCAAGCTAAACTCTGTAAATTTTTCATGCTTTCTTCGGAGGAATTTCTCCATGAAAACCTAAAGGAAAGTGTCTTGTATATTTATTTAAGTTTTCTTGTATTTTCTTTTTATTTAATTAATAAAATTTTGTATGTTTTCATTTACAGCATGAGCAAGTAATCTCATTCTGCTGGGGTGAAAATGTGAGACTTTTAATATAATAAAATAGATTAATCTCCCTTATTTTAATTAAAATTTGGATTAATTAGTTGCCGCCTATATGGTCGGTTTAGGTGACAACCTTATTTACCACCTATATGGTCGATTTTACATTTCAGACATAGTTTCCGCCTATATGGTCGGTTTAGGTAATAACCTTGTTACTGCCTATATGGTCGGTTGGACTTAATTGAGACAAATGGAATTTCTGCCTTTATGGTCTGGTTAAATATAATTAGTTAATCGGTAAACATTGACAATAAGGGAAATTTCTAATTTTGAAATATTAAAAATGGATCATTTAACCCCCCAACATTTTCTTTTATTATTGTAATTTTATTTTTATTCATCTCCAAGTTATTTTTTATGATGTTTTGTTTATTTAAGTGTTTATTAATCCTAGGTATGTTTTGTAACTAAACATATTATCTGGGGTTGTGATGAATTCCAATATCACTGGTTTATAACGGTTATTTTGTATCTTGGGTAATAGAAAGGTTTATTTATTAAGTCTTAAGCTTAATGCTTCTTGTTGACTGGCCATTAACAAGATTGATCTGGTAAACTTAAAATAAACATGACGGAGGAATTTTAGGTTTCAGCCTTAGACTTAATAGCCCATGATCTCCTTTAAGGATTAGATACCCCTTAATAGATTTCCTTCCAGGATAAACATATACATGTCAGACGGGGTGATGAGCGGAAAATATATCAATATGTACCGCCCCTTTTACTTAATATTTTGTTTAGTTTCTCGTGTTTGATGAACGTTTTGATGTGTTTTATTTTATTTTGCAGATAAAAATAATATTGGGACACAATGAAATCATTTAGGATGAAATGTGGGTCAAATAAGGGCAAAAATTGGACTTGACATATTAATTTTGGAGATTGGAAACTTAAAAGGGTGTTTTAACGAAGTGCAATTTTGGAAATTCCAATTTTGCGCATCTGTCGTATTTTGGACATAACGTTTTACTCTGATACCAGATTGAGCTGTTTCAAGTTCTAGATTAAAGAAGACGCAAATATCTACAACTTTGAAAGATAAAATAATTTCGAATTCTGAATATTTCATGCCCAACATTGATGAATATCCAGAAGTGTGCTGTGTGTAATTATTAAAGTCATTTTCAATCATTTTCAAAGCAAACAAATAAATTAATAAATAAAAAATAAAAAATATCAAATCACCACCAAAAATGATAAGCAATTAATGGAGCAATTAATAATGGATTTGGTGGAGCAATTAGTGGAGCAATTAATAATAGATTTGGTGGATGATTTGATGGAGGCAAAAATTTGCCTATAAATACCAAGCCATTTCATTTGTAAATTCATACTTTCTTCTAAGGAATTCCTTAAGAATACTAAGAAGATTGTATCTTGTTTGTTTATTTACAGCTTTCAGTAATAAATTTCCGCTTTCGCACTTTCTTTTCTTTACTTTTCAGTTTTTACTTTCCGCAATTTAAAATAGAAGTAATAAAAGTGGATCCTTTTACCTCAGCATTTTCTTTTATTGTACTTTTACTTTATTTACTTTTCAGCAATTTACTTTCAGCATTTACTTTTCAGCAATTTATTTTCAGCAATTTACTTTTCAGCATTTACTTTATGTCTTTTATTTTATTTAAGTTTTTACTAGCCCTAGTTATGTGTCGTAACTAAGTTAGTTATCTGGGGTTGTGATGAATTCTAATATCACCGGTTTATAAGGGGTTATTTTATAGTTTGGGTAATTTAAAGGTTTACTTATTAAGTCTTAAGCTTAATGCGTCTTGTTAATTGGCCACTAATAAGATTGATCTGGTAAATCTAAAATAAACTTGACAAATGAATTTTAGGTTTCAGCCTTAGACTTAATAGCCCACGGTCTTTCTTGAGGATAGATAACCCTTTAATAGATTCCTTACAGGATAGACATATACCTGTCGGGCGGGGGTAGCCATAATTGGAACTTAAACTTAATGAATCCAGGTAATTTGGTTGACATAGACATATGGTTCAATTGGGTTATACTGGGTATTTGCGTCTGACCATCGACAGAGGCTTTCGCATAATTTAGTGTTCTAGGTTAGTAAACCGGTTTATTACACAAACTTGAAATAACCATTTCATCTTTTTAAAGATATTAGAAAGATTCACAACCCTAGATAGTTTCCTAATATTGAATTTTCTTCAATCTACTTTCAAGCAATTTTATTTACTTGTTTTAATTTTAAAGTCACCACCCAATCAAACAATCAATCCATTAGATACTTGTAAACATTTAACTTCATAAATTGATAACAAAAGGTTTTAAGTCCTCGTGGGATCGATACTTTTTATACTACTTGAACGATACGTGCGCTTGCGTTATACGAGTGTGTGTAAGCACCGGTCAAGTTTTTGGCGCCGCTGCCGGGGACTTATTTATCTTTCACTATTAGTTTTGGGGTTAGATATGTTACTTGTATCTAATTTCTTTTTACTTATTATTTTTGTTTTCTTATGTTTCAGGTTCTCAGAAACTACATGAGACGAACCAGAAGCTTTGAACTCCGACTGCTTGACCCAGAAATTGAAAGAACCATCAGACCGTTGAGAAAAGAAAGGCTAGAAGGCCAAGAAGCTTTAGTCAACATGGAACCTGAACCTTTGGAAGTTGCACCATCGATACCCATTCAAGACAGAACCATTCTGATGGTCGACAGCTTCATTTCATGTATTGTACTTCCTCATTTACCAGCAAATGCGTGTGACATCAAAACATGCATCCAGATGATTCAGCAGTCAGTACAGTTTGGGGGAAATGCAACTAATGATCCTAATGCCCACATCAGCAACTTCCTAGAAGTTTACGGTACTTTCAATTACAACCGAACAGCTGAAGAAGCAATGAGACTGTGGGTTTTTCCATATTCCCTGAAAGACAGAGCTAAAGCTTGACTACATTCGTTACCAGCAGGTTCCATCACAACTTGGAACACTCTAGCCACCAAATTCCTTGCAAAGTACTTTCCACCAGCCATAACTGCAAAGTTGAGGAATGACATCACATCCTTCGTGCAACAAGATTCAAAATCCATTTGCGAAGCTTGGGAAAGATTCAAATATTTACTCCGGAAATGTCATCATCATGAGATCGCAAATTGGCTACAAGTCCAAACCTTCTACAATGGACTTTCTGGAATAATGAGAACCACAGTTGATGCTGCTGCTGGAGGAGCTTTGATGGCAAAAAAAGAAGATCAGACCTGGGACTTAATTGAAGAAATGGCCAACAACAATTCTTTATGGCCAACAGAAAAGAGCATGATCCAAAGAATAGCAGGAATTTATGAAGTTGGAGCCAACACAGCACTGAATTCCAAGCTGGATGTGATTTGCAAAAATCTGGAAACTCTTAACATGAAAGTTAATGGTGGATCCACAAGTTCACCATTTGGAGGAGTACCTGAGTCAGAATCTTACAACCAACAAGAAGAGACAGTGAACTATGTCAACAATTTCAACAGACAGGGGAACAATCCATATTCCAACACCTATAACCCAGGGTGGAGGAATCACCCCAATTTCGCATGGAGCAACAATTCAGGGCAAAAGAACTACCCACCATCTGGATTCCAACAACCAAATAAAATCCAGGAGCATGAAAAAGAACCAGGAGTAATAGAAATGCTGGCCCAGTTGAATAAGCAAGAAGCAAAATATGATGTTTTAGCAGCTATGGTTCAAAATCAAGTAGCATTGAATCAAAGCCATTCAGCCTCTATCAAATCACTGGAGAATCAAATGGGACAACTGGCCAATGCTCAGAGTTACAGACCGCCAAGTAATCTTCCCAGCAACACAGAACCAAATCCAAGGAACCGAGGGAAGAAGCAATGTCAAGCCATCACCTTGAAAAGCGGTACTGAAATCAACAAAGATGTTGGAATCAAGGCAATAATTGAGGAAGTTTCAAAAGATGCAGTGCCACGGATGGAGGAAAAATAAGCAAACGAAAAAGAAAAATATCAGATCACTCCACCTCCATCTTTTCCACAGCGACTTCAGAAAAACAAACTGGAGAAGCAATTTGCTCGATTCCTGGAGGTGTTCAAAAAGCTGCATATCAACATTCCATTTGCAAAAGCCTTGGAAGAAATGCCCAGCTACGTCAAATTCATGAAAGACATTCTTTCACGAAAACGGAGATTGGGAGATTACGAGACAGTAGCATTGACGGAAGAATGAAGTGCCATCATTCAGAGGAAACTTCCCCCAAAGTTGAAAGATCATGGCAGTTTCACTGTCTCATGCACCATTGGAGAACACTATATCGGTAAAGCTTTATATGATTTAGGTACAAGTGTTAACTTGATGCCTTTTTCTATTTATAGGAAACTACAAATTGGAGAAGCAATGCCTACATTAGTCTCACTACAACTTGCTGATCGAACACTCACATTTCCAAGAGGTGTTGTTGAAGATGTGCTGGTCAAAGTCGACAAACTCATTCTTCCAGCAGATTTCATTATCCTTGACATGGAAGAAGACAAAGAAGTACCTATCATTCTTGGGAGACCATTCTTGGCTACAGGAAAAACTGTGATTGATGTGCAAAAAGGAAAACTGACCATGAAAGTGCAGGACCAAGAAGTTACCTTCAATGTTTTCAAAGCCATGAAATTCCCCAGTGATGAAAAGGAAGAAGAATGCTTCAGAATTGATATTGTTGATAGTATCGTTCAGGATACTGATACAACTCCCACGGAAAAACTTGAAGCTTGCATCACCAACATGACTGGCAACGAGCTAGATGCTGAAATCCTGGAATGTATCAACTACATTGACAAACCATTCCGATTCAAATCAACACCACAAGTGGAAAGCCTGGAACTGCCAAAGAAAGATCGAATCAAGCCTTTGATTGAAGAACCACCACAGCTGGTGCTGAAGTTACTTCCGAACCATCTCAGGTATGCATTTCTTGGAAACTCTTCTTAATTACCTGTTATTATTTCTTCTTCACTAACATTAGAGCAGGAAGAAAAATTGTTGAGAGTATTACGAGCGCACAAGAAGGCCATTGGCTGGACTATAGCAGACATTCGAGGAATTAGTCCATCATTTTTTATACACAAGATTCTGATGAATGATGAGTACAAACCCACAGTTGAGCATCAACGGAGACTCAATCCAATCATGAAGGAGGTCGTGAAGAAAGAAATCATCAAATGGTTGGATGCTGGCATCATTTACCCCATCTCAGACAGCAGTTGGGTAAGTCCTATGCAGTGTGTGCCGAAGAAAAGAGGAATTACTATTAAATGAAAAGAACGAGCTGATTCCAACCAGAACGGTGACTGGATGGAGAGTATGCATGGACTACCGAAAGCTGAACAAAACAACACTAAAGGACCATTTTCTGCTACCATTCATTGACCAGATGTTAGACAGACTGGCGGGACATGAGTTCTATTGCATTCTGGACGGATATTCAGGATACAATCAGATTGCCATCGCCCTAGGAGATCAGGAGAAAACCACATTTACATGTCCTTATGGTACTTTTTCTTTTCGCAGAATGCCATTTTGATTATGTAATGCTCCTGCTACATTTCAGCGTTGCATGATGGTCATCTTCTCAGACATGTTGGAGCAGAGTATGGAGGTTTTTATGGATGACTTTTCTGTGTTTGGATATTCTTTTGAACACTGCTTGTAAAATCTGGAACATGTATTACAAAGATGCGAAGATACCAACCTGGTACTCAACTGGGAGAAATGCCACTTCATGGTGCAGGAAGGCATTGTTCTTGGACACCGGATCTCACAAAAGGGAATCGAGGTAGACAAAGCAAAGATTGAAACAATTGAAAAAATACCTCCACCGACATCAGTAAAAGGGATTCGGAGTTTTCTTGGACATGCAGGTTTTTACAAGAGATTTATCAAAGACTTTTCCAAGATTGCTAAACCTCTGTGCAATCTTCTGGAGAAGGATGTGCCTTTCAACTTCACCAAAGAATGCTAGGAAGCTTTTGAGATCTTAAAACAAAGCTGATTTCTGCCCCCATCATTGTAGCACCAGACTGGACCCTTCCATTTGAAGTGATGTGTGATGCTAGTGATTTTACTGTAGGTGCAGTTTTGGGACAACGCAAAGCAAAGATTTTCCACACAATCTACTACTCCAGCAGAACTTTGAATGAAGCTCAACTCAACTACACAACCACTGAAAAGGAGTTGCTCGCAGTTGTGTACACTTTGACAAATTATGCTCCTATCTGCTGGGTCCCAAAGTGATGGTCTACACAGATCATTCAGCAATCATATTCTTTTATGCATGGGAATGTCATTTCCAAGAAGAAATACATCATCAACGTATAGGACAATGAATGTCAGTGCACTCCCACTAACCTTCTTATATACACAAGAATCATCTTCGTTTTGAATGAAACCATATTCTTTTATGATCTCATAAAAAACGATGGTTCCATGAAGGCGATGCTTGCTTTAATCCATAAATGGATCGGTTTAACTTGCAAACCTTGTTTGCATGTCTTGGTACGACAAAACCATCAGGTCGTTGCATATAAACATCCTCCAAAATATTTCCGTTAAGGAAAACGGTTTTGACATCCATCTGCCATATTTCATAATCGCAATATGCAGCAATCGCAAGCATTATCCGAATGGATTTAATCATGGCAACGAGAGAAAATGTCTCGTCATAATGGACACCATGTCGTTGACGATATCCTTTAGCAACAAGCATAGCTTTGTACGTTTGTATGTTCCCATCCATGTCTTTCTTCCTTTTGAAGATCCATTTACAACCAATAGGCTTAATGCCTTCCGGTACATCAACCAGTGTCCAAACTTGGTTGGTATACATGGAATCCATTTTGGACTTCATGGCTTCTTGCCATAAAGCGGAGTCGATACCTTGTATCGCTTCCTCATACGTAGCCGGTTCATCTTCCTCAATAAGATTAATGTCTTCATGTGGTGAGATGAGAAACCTATACCTCTCATGTTGTTTTCTGACTCTCTCCGACTTACGCGGTTCTTGTGTATTATAAGATTGTGGAACAGTCTCATCTCTGATGGACTGTTCGTGTTCCGTGAAGGGGTCGGTGCCAGGAATAGTATCACTCTATTTTCATCGAGTTCTACTTTCCTCTCATTTACCACTGTATTTAGGAATTCCTTTTCGAGGAAAATCGCATGTAGAACAATAAATACCTAGTTCTCTTGTGGTGGTAGAAGTAATATCCTTTGGTTTCCCTATGATAACCTACAAATAGACACTTATCCGATTTGAGTTCTAGTTTGGTACCATCCAAACGTTTAACGTATGCCCAGCAACCTCGAATCTTCAGGAATGTGAAACACGGTTTCTTTCCTGTCTATATTTCATATGGAGTCTGTTCAACAGACTTTGACGGAACCTTATTCAAAATAAGTATTACACTGTTTAATGCGTATCCCCGAAGGAAATCGGTAACTCTGTGCGACTCATCATTGACCTTACCATGTCCAACAAAGTTCGGTTTCTCTGGTCGAACAAACCGTTCAATTGAGGTGTTCCGGGAGGAGTCCACTGTGAAAGAATACCATATTCTTTCAAGTAATCTTAAAACTAATTGCTTAAGTATTCTCCACCACGGTCCGACCGTAATGTTTTAATACTTTAGCCAGTCTGGTTTTCTACTTCGTGTCGAAACTCTTTGAATTTCTCAAAAGTTTTCGACTTGTGTTTTATAAGATACACATAACCATAACGTGATGCATCATCCGTAAAGGTTACGAAGTATTCATATCCACCTCTAGCCTGGCTAGACATGGGCCCACATACATCACTATGAACGAGGGCTAACAGCTCGGTGGCACGTACATCTTTACCACTAAAAGATGTTTTAGGCATTATGCCTAACAAACAAGATTCGCAAGCATCATATGAATTAGGATCAAATCCGTCCAAGTATCCATTCTTCGAAAGTGTGGATATACGAGTTTTGTTAATGTGTCCCAACGACAATGCCATAAATAAGTCTCATTCGTTTTACTCAATTTGAGCTTTTTGTTTGTCATGTTATATGTTTGAGATTCGTTTATATTCAAAATATAAAGACCATTATTCACATCTGATGTACATATCTCAATATCATCTTTATAAACAAAACACCCAGTGTTCCTGAATACAAAGGTATACCCGCATCGGGTTAAACTAGATACAGAGATAATATTCCTAGTCAAACTAGGTACAAAATAACAGTCGCTTAATGTAAGTACATGCCCTGAGGGCAGATTCAAAACATAGGTGCCAACGGCCAAAACGGTGACTCTCATCCCATTTCTGACTCGCAGGTCGATCTCTTCTTAAGCCAGTCTCCTGCTAATCTGCAGATCCAGCACATTAGTACATATGTGAGTACCACTTCCAGTATAAAAAATCCAATTTTTAAAACTAGTAGTAGACATGTTTATTTCAATAACAAACATACCTGAAGCATGAGTATTGCCCGTCTTCGCTTCCTTCAAGTCCGCCTTGAACTTACGGCAGTCACGACCCCGTTTTCTACAGTTTAGGTAGACGTCTTGGGATTGTCATTTGTCTTCCTAGAAGACTGTGATGATTGAGCCTTGCCCTTCTTCTTCACACCCCAGAAGTCTTCGGCCAATCCTTCGCCTTCTTGGATGTTGAAGTAAGATGCGCCTCGCGCTTATTGCCTTTCAGAAGCTCTGGCTCTGCCTCTTTCAGCATAGCCATTAACTCTCCAAGAGTTTTCTCTTGGTTCATCATATTATATTTCATGATATACCCGCCCCAGCAGTCGAGCAGAGACTATAAGATCAAATATATGGAAGTCTCGGCCTCGTAGGTAATGCCCAGCTGACCCAGCTGTTCGATGTCAGTAATCATCTGTGACACGTAGTGTTCGACAGATGTACCCTCTGATATACGAGAGCGAAAGAGCTTCTTCTGGAAATCATACTTCTGATATCTAAGATTAGATCTATGAAGATCCTTCAACTTCAACATCATCACATAAGTATCCAATCCCTTGTTTTGACGACGAAACTGAGGAGTCATTGCAGCAAGCATAACAGATTGAGCAATAAAGTTATCATCATGGTGAGTCTTTCAAAGCTCATGTTGTACTGACTGCTCAAGTCCGGGCTCAGGCCCGAGAGGTCTCTCTATCACATAGAGCAACTTCTCAGCTCTTAGGACTATCTTGAGGTTCATTTCCCAATCTGGAAAATTTGTGCCGTTAAATACATTCTCACCCATGACTATATCCCTATCGCTTATCTTTCCAGCCATTTTGATTACTATAGTCCAACTATCCAATCAAATGTTTCGGGTACACTCAAATGCAATGGTTATTATAGTCCAACTATATAACCAACTACAAATGGAGTAGTGTTGAGTACAGTCTAACTGTTCAAAGAAAATAATAAATGAATAATATTAGTCCAACTAATATATATAATAACGAGAATAATAATAATAGAGCGCACATATTAGCGAGTATTTAACGAAATTAAAATTCAATACTAGCCTCCCATTAATTTTCGGCGAGCCTCTAACCCTCCGTTGAGTACTCGGGAAACCTAGTTTCCTAGTGGGCTAGGATCCCGTTAAATAATACACAACCTTGACTTTGCCCAACAAGCTGTATAAAATTTAACTAGGTAGATCGCTAAGATCAATTGGATCTCATCCAATTCCTAGATCCGGTAGGTGGACATCCAAGTCCGAAACATATATTTAATATATTTCCTAACTTGTTTCCTCTGAATCAACTAAGCATTGGCTTTGGCTCAACAAGCTTAATGATTCCAGTTAAGCGCGATCCATTGACAGTGGGAAATCTTCATAATCCACGTCGATGAACAAGAGTGACCTTGACTTTGGCCAACAAGTCACAAATGCCCAAGACATGCTATATTAACAAAGCTTTCATGGTTCAAACACATCCGCGATAGACAATGATCTTGACTTTGGCCAACTAATCAAAGCCAATCTTGGATCTTGAGAGATAACCACTCAATGGAAGGAAACGGTTAATATTAAATGCGAGGGCGTTTCCGTAAATTGGCAACCAACTTATTATCTTTGATTAGGTCTCATCATACACCCTTAAACATGCATTCTAAAATCATAATAAGGCGTGATAAATATAATAATGATATACGGATGGATATTCATATACAATTTGTTCCTAGAACAAATCTCCCTCTTTTCTTTTCCTCTCTCCAGCTAGCACTTTACATTCTTCTATATACCCAATTACATAACACTATAAGAAACTTCATTTACATTGAGGGGAATTGGTGAGAAGAGAAATACAATGAGAATAAGAGGTGATAGGCAGGACACGCAGGTCCAATTTCAAATAAATACAATATTTACAACAATTTCCAAAATTGCCCCCATCTAATATCCATCTGATATACATTATTCAAACAAATACATCCAAGCATTCACACATAGCATGTTGTCAATCAATGTAATCCAATTAATTAATTCTTCAATTAATGACCATCCAATGTTCATACAACGATTTGATTTGCGCGAGTCCAACTCGTTTAAGAATAAATACTCAAAGTAAGTATTCTTGAATTATATCGAACTACAATATTAAATCCAATTTAAATTATATTCAATACTAATTCAAGTTTAATTCCAAATTAAACAATTACACTTATTTTATTATAATAATGCCTTTTTAGACTTGGATTCCAAATCCAATCCTAATGGTCTCAAAGACCCATTTAGCATCCAATGCCAATTCTATTAGGTCCAATGGGCTTTAGTTAATTCTTTAGGCATGGACTTTTGGCCATTATGGATCAAACCCATAATGTACTGGCCCATTTAGGAATCACCATATGCCATAAATTAATTTTGGCCCATTAGGCCCAATTAGATTATTAAAGGCACAAAAGTCATATTTTGGACTTTTATGGAAATAGTTTAGGCCCAATTGGATCCAACTCAATTGTCCACAACCAAACTTGGCCCAACTAAGCCCATTAATCCAAATATAACCAAATTAGCCCATTTATTATTTTAGGGACTAATTTTCATTAATACAATATTCCAAATATAACATTAATCCATTTTAAGTGTAATTAACATAACTAATTATTTAATCTAACATTTCCAAAATATTAATTAATCTAATTAATCATGCTTATCTTCCAATTCATGTCCAACACAAATTGAAGCAAAATCAAGTCTCCAAAAAACATGCTAACTCACGGCAATGACAAGAAATTAACATCCAATTTGATTCTAGTCCAATTAAATCAACATTCAACATATATATCATGTCATTAACAGATCCAAGTGTCAAAATTTAAAAAACAGCATGAGTTACACTAGGGTATAGTTTCGGCCAACCTAAGGGAATTAGGGAAATTTGATCCAATCAATTTTTCAACAATCCAATAATGCACAACTCCAAGTTATCATCATCTAACATCAACCAACAACTCAATTTTGAATTTTCATGCTCCAAGCAAAAATTCCTAATTAAAGTTTATGAACCCTAGTTTTCAAAATCATATTTAGCAAGGCTCTAGATACCATTGTTAGTCTCTAAGACATGCCACAAGATCCTAACTGTGATTTTATGTGTGAAATAATCAAGTAAAGTGGTGGAATCACTTACATTGAGAGATGGAGAAATTTCAAAATTTCTTGTTTGGATGAAGCTCCAAGTTTGTTGTTTATGTCTTGGGTGAGTTTTCCTATCATCTTATTTGACTCCACCAAGTGCTAGCTTTGTTGAAATTTTTGAAGAAAAACTTCACTAATGGAGAGAAGAAGAATCGGCCAAAGAGGAAGAAGAAGAGAGATGGTGTGTTGTTTTTAAAAACTTGGTAGTTGTGTGTGTTAAATGAGTTAATAAATTAAGCCAACTACTTCCATCAATTTTTGACCATTGATGTAAGTCATGTGGTCCCACCACATTTAAATTCAAAATTTGAGTTGGCTTCTCTAACACACAACTTGACTTGGGTCCATCAAAATCACGGGAATTTTATCGGGTTCGTTTAATTCTGATTAACGAATTTTCCGTCGCGCCATAATCAAATCCAATTTAATTAAATAATTATGCCTCGCAAAATTATTACGATAGACGCTTTCGAATTAATTCTAAATTAATTTGTTCGCCCGAATTAAAATCAAATTTTAATTTCGTATTGAAATCCGATTTCAATAATATATCTGATATATTATTTTAGCCACAAATAAATAAATTAAATAGAAAAATCTAATTTAACTATTAAATTTATTTTATCATTTAATTCTAAATTAATCACGCTCTCTTCTATACGAAGTTAATCCCATATTAATTCTTGTCGTAATTAATCACAGATTAATTTTCTCTCTCATAATTAATCCCAGATTAATTCTATATGAGTCAAATGTCATTGGTGAATCTTTGGGAAGCAACCCAAGAGATTCCTAGATATGTTGGCAGTAAATACGATTATCGAACTATCCGAACACATGCGTACCCCGTACCATGTTCTCACCGATTTACAAGACATGGTTGGCTTCTAGCAAAACACCGTGCCTACCCAATTCTCCATAAATATTCGCCGAGGAATATCATCTGTATCAGGCGTAGTAATACAAATATTGTGTAATATGTAATATGATCCAGTATCGGATGTCACATGCTAGGCCTAGGGCTGGCTCTGTGTCTGCCCCGTACGAAGCATATATCGGATCCCGAGTAACTAATCTCTGTAATCTGTAATTGGGAAGTCATGACCTAGTCATATTATCCCGATAGATGCAGCTTTAAGAGTATTAGTTTCGTATCTTGTGTGATTATCATCTCTATATGACTGAAGTGATACTCTCATCTTGACATCACATCCAATACACTACGATTCTCAGTAAACCCAATACAGGCGTACACAGAACCTGTTAAAGCTCCAGACGACCAATACTAAAGTAAACTGATTGTCGCAAGTAATAGCGACGTAAGTCTCTAGTTAAAGATCACATACACATACCCTGATTCGAATTCCCATAGACACTTAGTCATACTACCAATTGGATTCCGAGTGAGTCTATCTAGAGCGAACTAGCGAACTGTTCCCGGTCCAACGGCTAACATAACCTCTTATTACACTTGCATAAGTATCCAATACCTAAATATATGAGAACTATGTTGTTAAGCTTCCATAACGCGCACAAGTGTAATACTAGTCTATTCCGCATTATCAATGTCCAGTCTCGATAATACTTCGACTAGGGATATTTAATGATTAAACCGTTCGTGGATTAATACTGTCTCATATCTTTTTAATCCGATTTAACCATATGGACTTTTATCATTAATATATATCCAAGTAATCTAATTACAATAATGATAAAATAGCAATTTCCTTTTGCCACATAGTTAATTTGTACTAAAACACAATGTTCTTTACAAATAATGATGTTATGGGTCATAATTGTCCAACAGGAGCTACTTTCCACAGAACCACGTAAATCCTTACTTCTGTGATAATTTGTCTTTTGCTAAGTTTGTGTGATACCCACAACCAAACAAATTCACAGTTGGGGGAGGTTTGTTTGAGAGGTAAATTTTCAATATTACTCTTGGAACAAAAATAAAAAATAAAAAAGCTGTCAACAAACTCTTTGGTTTTGGTTCTTGCACAAACCAAATCAACAATCTTCATTATATCTTGAAAGAATTTTTCTACTTATCTCATTGTGATTTCGCGATAGAAAGGAAGGGAAATTTTCTTAAAATACAACTGACATCCGAAGTCCGGACATCATCCCTTGGAGAATTCTTTATTATTGATAAATATTTTTATTGCATTTTCTACATTCTTAAAATGCTACCCAAGAGTATCAAATATTCTTATATACAAAAATATTATTTTGAACATTAAATATGTAATTTAAATCATTAAATATGTAAACTCTATCAATAAACATAAAACTAATTTCATGTTTTGAAAAGTTTATATTTATTGACAGATTTTACATATTTAATGATTTAAATTAAATATTTAATGATTAAAATTATATATTTGAATTTAGAACATCAAATATCATTGGAATATTGTAGATAGACTACTCTTAAAAAGGATAAGAAAGCAGTGAACGTGGGCGGCCGGAATTGAATAAATTTTAGCTATGAGTCAAAACTTTAATCCGTCAGATTCCAAAGAGGTAAAGCACACAGTACTATAGGGTTATAATAAATAATAAATTTGACAGTTGCATGACACCAAGTCATGTAATAATTTTGAGAAAAGAGAGAAAATTTCATGATGATTTGGAAGTACTTGTTCGTTTGGGAATATTAATGCAGCTTTTCAATCACTCTTTTTAGGTGGAAAGTTGAATACGGGTGCTGCTTTTGATGGTAGTGCTTATGTACATTAATGCCTTTAAAATATTTACTTTTGCAACATTTTGTTGTTTAATGAGAGTTGGACTTGGTTGCTTAATATAAATGGAAAATTTTTATATAACGATTGTATAATGTCTAACCATTTAACAATTCAAAAATATATCAACATATAAAAATAGTGAAAAATAAAATTATTGTTTTTTTAGTTTTTTTTTATTATTTATTGTGTAAAATAAAACTATCATTTATTTATTATTTTATTAATATTTAATACGTATGTTATATAATTATTGATTTATGGAATCATGTCATCCATTTAATAGTGGTAACAAAAAATTACTCATATATTGTTGACGGTGGATTTTTGTCTCAGGATAATATGGGAATATCACCTCCCGACTAATCCTCCTTCAATAGTGAATTTGTTTGGTTATGGGGGACCAAAGGCAAACTTAGCAAAAGACAGATAAATGCACCAATCGACAAAGAGATTTAACGTGGTTCGGCGGATCTTGGTCCGACCTACATCCACGGGCACAAACAGGATGATACTTTTTATTACTGAAATATGCTTCTCGGATCTCTTTTGTGTTTCTACAAGTCAGAGCTTGAAGATTCAGATCCCTTATTATTTTTTGATCTTTTTTACTTGTTTTTTCCTTTACCTATGCTCTACCCTCCTATTTATAATAGTGTAGAAATCATATTCCTACTTGTACAAGAATTTCCTAGTTGAAATAATTTCGTTTCCCATAAGGATTCCTAGTCAAAACTGTTCCTTTTTCCCATAAGGATTCCTAACCAAAACTACATTTACTTCATTTATCCTACTAGGACTTTAACTCACCAGTTTTCCTCATGAAAATAGGATAACTTGTCATCTTATCCACAAGGATAGGGTGTTATCTTCTGGAGCACGCCTCGCTACATGGTCGGTCTTCATGAGGTCGGTCACAATAGTTTTTTGTACTGAGAGTGCTGCTGTCGACCTAATAATTGCCCGGTCATCCAATCTTTAAGTGGTCGGGTTAACGATCTTAAGTGCTCGGCCTCTGACTCATGTGGTCGGGTCGGTTTTAATGATCCGGACCAATAAGGGAATTACCCTTTTACCCCTGTCGTGCTGCTTAAATGACATAGTGCCCGGAAAACACCATCAACATATGTCCCCTAGTTCTCGGTTCCAACGAGTATACAAGTTGGTGTCGGGAACTATAAAAAGATGGTGTGCTGATCGCCTTGCTGGTGGTCGCTCCAGAAATCACAGAAAAAAACGCATTGGCTGCAAATCTGGTCATTCCTGCCACCTTCATGTGCTCAGTCAACGAGGATCCCGATATCTACCCGTGGAGACAATGCTTTGCCCTTATGCTGACGACGGCCGACTCGGTGGGACGTAACCCGACCCCGAGCTGAAATGAACACTTGGCTTCGGGGGAAATATTACGTCCCCAGACCAAAGGACTGACTCGGTGGGACATGACCCGACCCCGAGCTGAGAAGAACACCTGGCCCTGGGGGGATGTCACGTCCCCAGGCCAAAAGACGGACTCGGTGGGACGTAACCCGACCCCAAGCTGAGATGAACATTTGGCCCTGGGGGAATGTTACGTCCCCAGACCAAAAGGACGGACTCGGTGGGACGTAACCCGACCCCGAGCTGAGATGAACACTTGGCCCTGGGGGAATGTTACATCCCCAGATCAAAAGGACGGACTCGGTGGGACACGACCCGACCCCGAGCTGAGATGAACACTTGGTCCTGGGGGAATGTTACGTCCCCAGACCAAAAGGACGGACTCGGTGGGACGTAACCCGACCCCGAGCTGAGATGAACACTTGGCCCTGGGGGAATGTTACGTCCCCAGACCAAAAGGACGGACTCGGTGGGACGTAACCCGACCCCGAGCTGAGATGAACACTTGGCCCTGGGGGAATGTTACGTCCCCAGACCAAAAGGACGGACTCGGTGGGACACGACCCGACCCCGAGCTGAGAGAAACCAAGTGACCTCGGCGGAACGAATCCAGCCCCGAGCCGAATAAACAAGTGGCATCGGCGGAACGAATCCAGCCCCGAGCCGAATAATCCAAGTGGCCTTGGCGGAACGAATCCAGCCCCGAGCCAGGTAATCCAAGCGGCCTGGCGGAACGAATCCAGCCCCGAGCCAGGTAATCCAAGCGGCCTTGGCGGAACGAATCCAGCCCCGAGCCAGGTAATCCAAGCGGCCTTGGCGGAACGAACGGACTGACTCGGTGGACATGACCCGACCCCGAGCTGAGAAGAACACCTGGCCCTGGGGGGATGTCACGTCCCCAGGCCAAAAGGACGGACTCGGTGGGACGTAACCCGACCCCAAGATGAGATGAACATTTGGCCCTGGGGGAATGTTACGTCCCCAGACCAAAAGGACGGACTCGGTGGGACGTAACCCGACCCCGAGCTGAGATGAACACTTGGCCCTGGGGGAATGTTACGTCCCCAGATCAAAAGGACGGACTCGGTGGGACACGACCCGACCCCGAGCTGAGATGAACACTTGGTCCTGGGGGAATGTTACGTCCCCAGACCAAAAGGACGGACTCGGTGGGACGTAACCCGACCCCGAGCTGAGATGAACACTTGGCCCTGGGGGAATGTTACGTCCCCAGACCAAAAGGACGGACTCGGTGGGACGTAACCCGACCCCGAGCTGAGATGAACACTTGGCCCTGGGGGAATGTTACGTCCCCAGACCAAAAGGACGGACTCGGTGGGACACGACCCGACCCCGAGCTGAGAGAAACCAAGTGACCTCGGCGGAACGAATCCAGCCCCGAGCCGAATAAACAAGTGGCATCGGCGGAACGAATCCAGCCCCGAGCCGAATAATCCAAGTGGCCTTGGCGGAACGAATCCAGCCCCGAGCCAGGTAATCCAAGCGGCCTTGGCGGAACGAATCCAGCCCCGAGCCAGGTAATCCAAGCGGCCTTGGCGGAACGAATCCAGCCCCGAGCCAGGTAATCCAAGTGGCCTTGGCGGAACGAATCCAGCCCCGAGCCAGGTAATCCAAGCGGTCTCGGCGGAACGAAATCCAGCCCCGAGCCGAATAACAAGTGGCCTCGGCGGAATGAAATCCAGCCCCGAGCCAGGTAATCCAAGCGGTCTCGGCGGAACGAAATCCAGCCCCGAGCCGAATAAACAAGTGGCCTTTGCGGAACGAAATCCAGCCCCGAGCCGAATAACCAAGCGGCCTCGGCGGAACGAATCCAGCCCCGAGCCAAATAACCAAACGGCCTCGGCGGTACAAGAGCAGACCCGAGCTGAATAAACATTGGCCTCGGCGGTACAAGAGCAGACCCGAGCCAGGAAGAAACATCGATCTCGGTGGTATAAGAGCAGACCGAGTTGGAAAGAACATCGGTCTCGGCGGTACAAGAGCAGACCCGAGCCGGAAAGAAACATCGATCTCGGCGGTACAAGAGCAGACCCGAGCCGGAAAGAAACATCGGTCTCGGCGGTACAAGAGCAGACCCGAGCCGGAAAGAAACATCGATCTCGGCGGTACAAGAGCAGACCCGAGCCGGAAAGAAACATCGGTCTCGGCGGTACAAGAGCAGACCCGAGCCGGAAAGAAACATCGATCTCGGCGGTACAAGAGCAGACCCGAGTCGAAACATTGGTCTCGGCGGTACAAGAGCAGACCCGAGCCGGAAAGAAACATCGGTCTCGGCGGTACAAGAGCAGACCCGAGCCGGAAAGAAACATCGATCTCGGCGGTACAAGAGCAGACCCGAGTCGGAAAGAAACATCGGTCTCGGCGGTACAAGAGCAGACCCGAGCCGGAAATAAACATATATCAACAAAACGGACTCGGCGGTACAAGAGCAGCCCCGAGCCGTAAAACATATATCAACAAAACGGACTCGGCGGTACAAGAGCAGACCCGATCCGTAAAACATATATCAACAAAACGGACTCGGCGGTACAAGAGCAGACCCGAGCCGTAAAACATATATCAAAACCATTTTGTGAGCCATAACAAACAAGCATAATCAAATGTCAACCTAATTGAGAAGAGGTTTACTCACCTTTTTGGGATCTGTTGCCTTTCTTGCAACTCTACACTGGTCACTACAAGCAAGGCTCTTCTTAATACATTCTCTCTTCATCTCAGCTTTCTACGCATTCGACCGGATGACTTCCGCTATCAACTTGGTCGACCTAAAAAATCGAATGGTCCATGTACACACTGAGATAGCCTTCTTTCACCAAGTCTTCCACCTGCTCCCGCAGGTCTCTGCACCCATTCGTGGCATGTCCCCTTACGTTATGGTAGATACAGTATGCCCTACTATTTCCCTCCTCAATCGGGAACCTCCTCAAATTAGGCTCGGCCAACAGACCTTTATCCTGGATTTCCCGAACTATCTGGTGAAATCCCTGACGATCGGTGATTTCCATCTTCTGCCATCGTCTTACTACGCGAGCTGCTTTTTGTTGAGTTCCCCACAGACGGCGCCAACTGTTGACGGTGGATTTTGGTCTCAGGATAATATGTGAATATCACCTCCGAGATAATCCTCCCTCAATAGTGAATTTGTTTGGTTATGGGGGACCAAATGCAAACTTAGCAAAAGACAGATAAATGCACCAATCGACAAAGAGATTTAACGTGGTTCGGCGGATCTTGGTCCGACCTACGTCCACGGGCACAAACAGGATGATACTTTTTATTACTGAAATATGCTTCTCGGATCTCTTTTTGTTTTCTACAAGTCAGAGCTTGAAGATTCAGATCCCTTATTATTTTTTGATCTTTTTTACTTGTTTTTTTTTACCTATGCTCTACCCTCCTATTTATAATAGTGTAGAAATCATATTCCTACTTGTACAAGAATTTCCTAGTTGAAATAATTTCGTTTCCCATAAGGATTCCTAATCAAAACTACATTTACTCCCTTTATCCTATTAGGATATTAACTTACTACTTTACCCCATTAAAGTAGGACAACTTATTCATTTTCTGTAGGAATAGGATGATTTATCTTCCTGAGCACGCCTCGTCATGTGCTCGGTCTTCATGTGGTCGGTCATGATAGTCCTTTGAACTGAGAGTGTTTCTGCCGGCCTTATAGTGCTCGGTCATCTGAACCAAAGTGGTCGGTCTCGATCAACAAGGGAATTTACCCTTTTTACCCCTGTCGTGTTGTTTAAATAACATAGTGCCCGAAAAACACCATCAACATCTGTCCCCTAGTTCTCGGTAACAACGAGTTTGTGAGTTGATGCCGGGAACTATAAAAAAAGATGGTGTGCTGATCGCATTGCTGGTGGTCGCTCCAGAAATCACCGAGAAATTGTCTTTGCCATCAACTAAGTCTTCTGTTTCTATCTTCATATCCTCGGTTTATTGGAGATGCTGACTCTATTCAGAATGATTCTCCACCTCAAAGAAAATTGCTTACTTTGGGGCGCCAACTGTTGACGGTGGATTTTTGTCTCAGGATAATATGGGAATATCACCTCCCGAGACTAATCCTCCTTCAATAGTGAATTTGTTTGGTTATGGGGGACCAAAGGCAAACTTAGCAAAAGACAGATAAATGCACCAATCGACAAAGAGATTTAACGTGGTTCGGCGGATCTTGGTCCGACCTACATCCACGGGCACAAACAGGATGATACTTTTTATTACTGAAATATGCTTCTCGGATCTCTTTTTTGCTTTTTACAA
Source organism: Zanthoxylum bungeanum (assembly GCA_019454045.1). Classification (NCBI taxonomy): domain Eukaryota; kingdom Viridiplantae; phylum Streptophyta; class Magnoliopsida; order Sapindales; family Rutaceae; genus Zanthoxylum; species Zanthoxylum bungeanum. The sequence goes on along the minus strand of SKCR01036853.1, from coordinate 86,187 downwards.
ATTAGAGCTCTATGATTCTAATCTCTCACTCTTGTGATGATTTTCAGATGTTTTCAACTTGTCTCTCTACACTCACTCTACCCTCCTCAATCGGGAACCTCCTCAAATTAGGCTCGGCCAACAGACCTTTATCCTGGATTTCCCGAACTATCTGGTGAAATCCCTGACGATCGGTGATTTCCATCTTCTGCCATCGTCTTACTACGCGAGCTGCTTTTTGTTGAGTTCCCCACAGACGGCGCCAACTGTTGACGGTGGATTTTTGTCTCAGGATAATATGGGAATATCACCTCCCGAGACTAATCCTCCTTCAATAGTGAATTTGTTTGGTTATGGGGGACCAAAGGCAAACTTAGCAAAAGACAGATAAATGCACCAATCGACAAAGAGATTTAACGTGGTTCGGCGGATCTTGGTCCGACCTACATCCACGGGCACAAACAGGATGATACTTTTTATTACTGAAATATGCTTCTCGGATCTCTTTTTGTTTTCTACAAGTCAGAGCTTGAAGATTCAGATCCCTTATTATTTTTTGATCTTTTTTACTTGTTTTTTCCTTTACCTATGCTCTACCCTCCTATTTATAATAGTGTAGAAATCATATTCCTACTTGTACAAGAATTTCCTAGTTGAAATAATTTCGTTTCCCATAAGGATTCCTAGTCAAAACTGTTCCTTTTTCCCATAAGGATTCCTAACCAAAACTACATTTACTTCATTTATCCTACTAGGACTTTAACTCACCAGTTTTCCTCATGAAAATAGGATAACTTGTCATCTTATCCACAAGGATAGGGTGTTATCTTCTGGAGCACGCCTCGCTACATGGTCGGTCTTCATGAGGTCGGTCACAATAGTTTTTTGTACTGAGAGTGCTGCTGTCGACCTAATAATTGCCCGGTCATCCAATCTTTAAGTGGTCGGGTTAACGATCTTAAGTGCTCGGCCTCTGACTCATGTGGTCGGGTCGGTTTTAATGATCCGGACCAATAAGGGAATTACCCTTTTACCCCTGTCGTGCTGCTTAAATGACATAGTGCCCGGAAAACACCATCAACATATATATTGGATTAAGTTATTGAATCAAATAACTTTTAAACGTCGTGAGATCGGAACAACGATACTGTGGACAAATATTTTCATACAATAAAAACCCATCTGGTATGATTTATTTATTTATTTTAATAAAATTTTGTGGCTCTGATATTCATATTTTTGGGGGCTTTTATTAAAAAGCTCCCCAAAATAAAAGTGTGATGAAAAAGCTATAAGTCTGAATAAATAATATTTTTTTAGTCATATGGGTGTAAAATTACCGAAAGACGATAAAACTAATAAAATAATAATATTTTAATTAAAAAGCAATATCCAGCATGATTTATTTATTTTTTTAATTTAATTTTAATATTCATTTTTTTTTTCTTGAGACTTTTAATAAAAAGTCATAAAACAATAAATGTATGATGAAAAAAATCAAAGATTGGAAAATAATAATTTTTTGGTCATATGAGTGTAAAATTACCAAAAGAGATAATAAATATAGCTAAAAAAATTAATTTTTTTTCAAAAAATAAAACACACTCCTCACTCACCTAGTAGGATGTGTGTTTAATTTTTTTTACTTTTAATTTAAAACGTAAATATTTCTCAAAATATAAAGTATTTTATAAAAAAAAATTACATATTATCGATTTTCAATTCATATGTTTTAAAACAAAAGTCGTTGATATTTTTGACGAAAAAACTAAAAAAAAAAAAAATGAGGTTAAAAAATGACTCTTACTTTATAAGAGAATAATGATTTCAAACTAATTATTTTCACAAATATATCACTTTCATTCATACTCAAAATCACAATTTGTAAAAATATACATACACTTAACATATATACCTAAAACTTTCATCAACAAACCTTTCTCAAATTTGAACTTAGGTTAATTCGAAATTACCCCCAAAGTTATTGTGTCACACATACTTCACATTAACCTGCATCATAGTCACATTTTTCCTCAGTCATATTGATGACTGAAAGTTGTGTTATGTGTGCTTTAGTCACCTTACTTACCTTAAGTCATATTAGTTAACTTAGGCACATTATTGACCCTCAATCACATTAAATACAATCACAATTACATTTTACTTAAGTCACAAAGTCACAATTACATTTTACTTCAGTTACAAAGTCATAACCTCATTTTTACCCACAGTTATAATGTGAATATCAGTTGATTGATTGAAAATTTAGTCATTAGTGTGCCTAAGTCACATTTGTGATCTCAGTCACATTATGACTATTAGTTGAATGACTGATAATTTAGACATATGTGCCTTTAGTAATATTTGTGACATCAGTCATATTGTGAATTTTTTTTTACCTACAATCACAATGTGACTATCAGTTGGATGACTAGTAATTTCGGTATGTATGTGCCTCATTGATATTTGTGATCTCAGTCACATTGTAACCTCAATCACATTATGACTTTCTTGTGTGTGACTGGGTGTGTATTTTTTTAGCCATAGTTACAATATGGTTTTAAGTGGTTTCATCCACATATGAAAAATATCAAAGATGAATTAATATTTAATGTGTATTTAAATGAAAAATAAGTGATTTAGAACCCAATGTCCAAGTTCAAATTTTTTAAGGAAGTAAAAGGTTAAAAATATATTTGAGCATGCACATCCTATTATCTTTTAAAATAAAAAATTTATTGTTCATGTGAATAGTAATTTAAAGTAAAAGAGCATATGAGGGAGAACATTTTAAGTCTTAAAAGTTGTGATGTTTTTACATTTAAGTCCCAAAAGAAATTTTTTTATTAATAATTCCTATAAATGAATAAGTTTTTCTTTTAAGTCTTAATCAGTTAACTCTAACAGACCTGTTGACGTGGTATGACGGAACGATACTTCGATACAAGTATTAAATCAGTCATCTGTCACACTGATTTGGATAAGAATTTCTAAAGTCTTAAAAGTTGTGTTGTTTTTACACTTCTGTCCAAAAAAAATTTTATTTATGATTAAGCCCTATAAGTGAATAAAATTTTCTTTTAAGTCTCAATCCATTAACTGTAATAGACTTGCTGACGTGATATAATGAAACGATACTTCATTCATTTGATTTCAATTCAATTAAATCAATATTCAATATTTAATCATGCTATTTAACACATCCAATTGTCAAATTTCCAAAATTCCACCATGAGTTCATCAAGGGTTATTTTCGGCCATGATGAGAAATTGGGGATTTTTGATCTAATCAATTTTTCTCAATTTCAAAGATGCACAAATCCAATTCAACATCATATAAACACAACCAACTCATCAATTTAGGCAAAATCAAGCTTCAAGTAAAAATACCCAAATTAAAGTTTAAGAACCCTAGAATCAAATCATGCTTAGAAACCGCTCTGATACCATTGTTAGTGTCCTAGACATGCCAAGGATCTCTAAGGAATGATTTGTGTGTGAATAATCTAAAGTAAGTTGCGGAAATTACTTACAAAGATTGGTAAAAGTTCAAAACTTTTTCATGGATGATGGAAGCTCCAAGCCCTCTTTGTTGTTCCAAACTCATGGGTGAGTCTCCCTATCACCTTCCTTTGACTCCTTAAAGTGCTAGCTTACTTGAATTTTGCAACAAAATTCCATGGGAGAGACAATGAAGCTCACGACAATGAGCAAAATGGAGAAGAAAGAGTTGCTATGAATAATAACCTCATACACTTCTAAAGTTGACCAAGTTAATTTATAGTGAGGTTGAGTGTTGGTATTGGTTTGAGTGTAGTATAAGCAAAGTCAAGCTTACTTTTAATAAATCAAACCAATGAATTAAGCCTAACTACTTCCATCACATGTCTAACATGTTGATGTAAGTAAAGTGGGTCCCACAACTTTTAAATTCCAAATTTAAGTCGGCTAACTCAACACGCAACTTCGCTCGGGCCCGGGTTCGTTTAATTCCGAATAAATGAATTTTCCGTTGCGACGTAATTAAATCTAATTTAAATAAATAATAATGCCTAGCAAAATTATTACGAAAGTCGCTTGCGAATTAATTCTAAATTAATTCGTTTGCCCGAATTAAAATCCAATTTTAATTCCACTTTAAAATCCAATTTCATTTAATATATCCAATATATTATTTAATCGATTAATTCCAAATTAACCGTTCTCTCTCTTCTATCTGAATTTTATCCTAGATAAATTCTTGCCGCAAATAATCCTAGATTAATTTTCTCTCTCTCATAATTAATCCCAGATTAATTCTATTCGAGTCAAATATCATCGGTGAATCTTTGGGATGCGACCCAAGAGATCTCTGGATATGTTGGCAGTAAATGCGGTCATCAGACTATCCGAACACGTGCGTACCCGGTACCACGTTCTTACCAATTTACAAGACATGGTTGGCTTCTAGCAAAGCATCGTGCCTACCCAATTCTCCAGAATATTCTTTTAAGGAATACAAGATCTTTATCAAGCGTAGTATACTAAGTATTACGTATTACGATCCAGTATCGGATGTCACATGCTAGACCAGGGGCTGGAGTTGTGTCTGCCCCGTACGAAGCATATATCGGATCACAAGCTAGTCTCTTTATGATCGGAAAGTCATGACCTAGTCATACTTTCCCGATGGCTATAGCACTATAGAGTACCAGTTCTGTATCTCTGCGTGATCATTATCTCCATATGACTGAAGTGATACTTCCATCTTGACATCACACCCAATACACTACGATTCTCAGTATACCCAGAAGAGGCGTACACAGAACCTGTTAAAGCCCCGGACGACCAAAACCAAAGTATACTGATTGTCGTAAGTATTAGCGATGCAAGTCTCAGGTTAAGACCATATACACATACCCTAATTCGGATTCCCATAGACACAGAGTCATACTACTAATGGGATTCCGAAGGGTCTATCCAGAGCGAAGCTATTCCCGTACCATCAGCAAACAGAACCTCCTATCACACTTGCATAAGTATCCAATACCTAAATATATGAGAACTAAGTCGTTAAGCTTCCATAACGCGCACAAGTGCAATACTAGCCTATTCCGCATTATCGATGTACAGTCTTGATAATACTACGACTATGGATATTTAATGATTAAACCTTAGTGGATTAACATTGTCACATATCTTATTAATCTGGTACTAATCATATGGACTTTTAATCATTTATATATACAGGTAATTCAATTACAAACGATAAAAGAGTAATTTCCTTTGTCACATAGTCAATTTTGTACAAGAACACCATGTTCTTTACAAAATAGTGATGCTATGGGTCATAATTATCCAACAATCTCCCACTTGGCCTATAGCCAATTACTCAAGTGTCCAACACCTGAACTATGTACGGGTCGCTCAAACTTCTGCTGAGAATAGCTTTCGTCAACGAATTTGCAAGGTTATCATCTGATGCGATTTATTCGATCATCACATCGCCACGATGTATGATCTCACGAATCAGATGAATAGTCGAAGTACATACTTGGATCGTTGATGAGACCGCGGTTCCTTAGCCTGTGCTGTAGCCCAGCTCAGCTCTAACAGAACTACTCCTAATCCAATTAGGAATTTCAGATCCAAAATGCTTCTTTTACTACCTCAGCCGCAGTAATATTCCGTTTTTATTGTTTAATCGCAACAATATCTTGCTTGGAAGATTTCCAGCTCACTGTTCCGTTATTCAAACTAAATATGTACCCTTATTGAGACTTACAGTCGTCTTTATCGGTTTGGAAACTTACAGTGGTGAACCCAGTCACCTCAAGTTCTTCTTTCCCCATATTCTCAGAAAGCATCCTTAGTTCATCCAAGATACTCAAGGATGTTCTTTACTCAATCCAGTGACCATCACTTGGATGGGCCTGATTGTGACTGCATATGCTCAAAGCATATGAGACATCAGGTCGCGTACATATCAAAACGTACGAACTCTGGGAGAATGTCAGCAGCTTTCTAGATCTATCACAGTAGATCTTTATTCCCAGAATAAAGCCTGCTTCTCCCAGGTATTCCATGGAGAATTTTATGAAAGCCAAGCTTTCGCCGATTATAGTATGGGAATGTTATTTCCAAGAAGCAATACATCATCAACATAAGGACAATGAATGTCATTGCGCTCCCACTAACCGTCATATATACACAAGAATCATCTTCGTTTTGAATTAAATCATATACCGTTATGATTACATCAAACGATGGTTCCAATAATTCATTGCTTGCTTCAATCCATAAATGGATTGATTTAACTTGCAATCATTGTTTGCATGTTTTGGCACTATAAAATCGTCAGGATGTTACATACAATATCCTCCAAAAGGTTTCCGTTAAGGAAGCGATTTGGAGTCCAGCTGTCATATTTCATAAATGTAATATGCAGCAATAGCAAGCATTATCCGAATGGATTTAATCATGGCAACATGTGAAAAGTTTCATCGTAATCGATATTATGTCGTTGACGATACCCTTTCTGTACAAGCCTAGCTGCGTACATTTGTATGTTGCCATCCATGTCTGTCTTCCTTGAAGACCATTTGTAACCAATAGTTTAAAACGCCTTCTAGTGCATCAACCAGTATCCAAACATGGTTCGTATACATGGAATCCATTTCGGACTGCATGGCACTTTTCCATAAAAGAAGTCGATACCTTGTATCACTTCCTCATACGTATTCGGTCCATCTTCCTCAATAAGATTAATATTTATATGAGGTGAGATCAGAAACCCATACCTCCCAAGTTTTTTTTCTGACTCTCTCCGACATACGCGGTTCTTGTGTATTCGAAGATTGTGGTACAGTTTCATCCTTGATACTGTTCATATTCCGTAATGGATCAGTGCCTGGAATAGTATCACTCTGATTTTTATCGAGTTTTACTTTCCTCCCACTTACCACTGCATATAGGAATTCCTCTTAGGAAAATCACATGGAGAGCAACAAATACATTATTCTCTTGTGAGTTGTATAAGTATTATACTTTGGTTTCCCTATGATAACCTACAAATAGGCACTTATCCGATTTGGGTTATAGTTTTGGTATCATCCAAACGTTAAAGTATGCCCATATTTCCCAAATCTTCAGGAATGAGAAACCTGTTTCTTTCCTGTTCATATCTAATATAGAGTCATCCAACAGACTTTGACGGAACCTTATTCAAAATAAGTATTGCACTGTTTAATACGTATCCTTAGAAGGAAATTGGCAACTCAAAGTGACTCATCATTAACCTTACCATGTCCAACTAAGTTCGGTTTCTTCTGTTCGGTCGCCCGTCAATTGAGGTGTTCCGGGAGGAGTCCATTATGAAAGAATACCATACTCTTTCGAGTAATCTTGAAACTCATATGTTTAAGTATTATCCACCATGGTCCAACCGTAATGTTTTAATACTTTGCCAGTCTGTTTTTATACTTCGTGTCAAAACTCTTTCAATTTCTCAAAAGTTTCCGACTTGTATTTCATAAGATACACATAACCATGACGCGATGCCACATCCGTAAAGGTTACGAAGTATTCGTATCCACCTCTAGCCTAGCTAGACATGGGCCCACTTACGTCACTATGAACGAGGGCTAACAGATCGGTGGCACGTGCACATTTACCATGTAAAAGGTGTTTTAGGCACTTTGCCTAATAAACAAGATTCGTAGACATCATTTGAATTAGGATCAAATCCGTCCTAGTATCCATTCTTCGAAAGTGTGGATATACGAGTCTTGGTAATGTGTCTCAGACAACAATGCCACAAATAAGTCTCATCTGATTTACTCAGTTTGAGCCTTTTGTTTGTCATGTTATATGTTTGAGATTCATTTATATTCTAAATATAAATACGGTTATTCACATCTAATGTGTATATATCAATATCATATTTATAAACAAAACACCTAGTGTTCTGGAATACAAAGGTATACCAGCAACGGGTTGTACTAGATATAGAGATAATGTTTCTAGTCAAACTAGGTACATTATAACAGTCTTCTAATTTAAGTACATGCCCTAAGGGCAGTTCCAAAACTTAGGTTTCTACGGCCAGAACAACGACTCTCGTCCCGTTTCTGACTTGTAGGTCGATCTCATCTGAAGCCAGTTTCCTGGTAATCAGCAGATTCTGCACATCAGTACATATATTTATGTACCACATCCAATATCTAAAATCCAATTTTAAAACCAGTAGTGGACATGTTTATAACAAACATACCTGAAGCCGGAGCCTTGCCCCACATTCACTTCCTTCATGTCTTCCTTGTCCATACGGCAGTCACACTTCCAGTTACCCAATTTGCCACAGTTTAGGCAGACATCTTGGGATATGTCATTTGTCTTCCCAGAAGACTGTGATGATTTAGCCTTGCCCTTTTTCTTCTCACCCCCAGAATCTTCGGCCAAGCCTTGGCCTTCTGGAATGTCGATGTAAGATGTGCATTGCACTTCTTGCCTTTTAGAAGCTCTAGCTGTGCTTCCTTGAACATAGCCATTAACTCTCAAAGAGTTCTCTCTTGGTTCATCATGAACCCGCCCCAGCATTCGGGCAGAGACTGTAAGATCAAATATATGAAAGTCTCGGCCTCATAGGTAATGCCCAGCTTACCTAGCTGTTCGATGTCAGCAATCATCTGCGACACCTAGTGCTCGACAGATGTACCCTCTGACACAAGCGAGCGAAATAGCTTCTTTTACAATTCGTACTTCTAAGATCTAAGGTTGGATCTATGAAGATCCTTTAATTTCAACATCATGGTATAAGGATATAATCCTTAGTTCTGACGACGAAATAAAGAGTCATTGTAGCAAGCATAACGGATTGAGCACTAAAGTTATGAGTCTTCCAAAGCTCATGCTCCACTTATTTGCTCAACTCCGGGCTGAGGCCCGAGAGGTTTCTCTATCAAATAGAGTAACTTCTCAATTTCCAGGACTATACTAAGATTCTTTTCCAAATCTAGAAAATTAAAGCCATTAAAGATATTTTCACGCAGGATTATGTCCTTTGAGGCTAATCTTTCAGGTAATCTTGATTGCTATAGTCCAACTATCCAATCAACGATTTCGGGTACAATCAAATGTAATGATTACTATAGTCTAACTATATAATTAACTATAATTTGATTGGTTACTTTCAAATGTATTGATTACTATAGTCCAACTATAAATAATTGGTTAAATTCAAATGTATAGATTACTACAGTCTAACTATATAACCAACTACAAATGATGTAGTTTGAATACAGTCCAACTGTTTAATTAAAACAACAATTGAATATTATTCCAACTAATATATTTATATATAATTAATGATGAAAAATAAAATGAGCTTATATTGGCAAGTATCTAAACGAAATTGCAAATTTAATACTTGCCTCCCACTATTTTTCAGTGAGCCTCTAACCCTCTGTGGAGTACTCAGGAAATCTAGTTTCCTAGTGGGCTAGGATCCCGTTAAATAACACACAACCTTGACTTTGGCCAACAAGCTGTATGAAACTTAACTAGGTAGATCTCTAAGATCAATTGGATCTCATCCAATTCCTAGATCCAGTAGGTGGACCTCCAAGTCCGAAACATATATCCAATATATGTAAATATATCCAATATATTTCCTAACCTGTTTCCTCTGAATCAACTAAGCCTTGGCTTTGGCTCAACAAACTTAATGATTTCAGTTAAGCGTGACCCATTGACAGTGGGAAAGCTTCGTAATCGAAGTCGATGAACAAGAAATGACCTTTACTTTGGCTAACAAGTCACAACCGCCCAAGACATACAATATGGAACAAAGCTTATGCGGTTCAAACACATCCGCGATTGACAAAGGTCTTGACTTTGGCCAACAAACCAATGCCAATCTTGAATCTTGAGAGAGAACTACTCAATGGAAGGAAAAACGCTTAATAATATATTAAGGATTTTTCGCGTAAATTGGCAACCAATTTATTATCTTTGATTAGGTCTCATCATACACCCTTAAACATGCATTCTAAAAGCATAATAAGGTGCGATAAAATTTAATAATGATATGCGAATAGATATATAACAAATTATTCCTAGAACAAATCTCTCCATTTCCTCTCTCCCGCTAGCACTATTCATACTTCTACCCAATTACATAATACTTCTAAAGAAACCTCATTTACATTGAGGGGAATTGGTGAGAAGAAAAATACAAAAACAATGGAGATAATAGGCTGGACACGCAGGTCCAATTTAAATAAATTCTAAATTTATAACAACAATTTCCAAAATTGCCCTCACCCATCTAATACCCATCTAATATACATTATTCATACAATATATCCAAGTATTCACACAAAGCATGATATTCAATCAATCTAATCCAATTAATTAATCTTTGAATTAATGACCATCCAATGTTCAAACAACGATTTGATTTGCGCGAGTCCAACTCGTTTAAGACTAAATACTCAAGTATTCTTGAATTATATCGAACTACAATTTCAAATCGAATTTAAATTGTATCCAATATTAATTCATGTTTAATTCTAAATTAAACAATTACACTTTCAATGGTGCCTTTAAGGACTTGGATTCCAAATCCAATCCAATTGTGTCTCAAATGCCCAATTAGCATCCAATACTATTCAATTAAAGTCCAATGGTCTTTCAATTGATTCTTTAGGCATGGGCTTTGGCCATTATGGATCAAACCCAAAATGTCAATGCCCAAGTTAGGAATCACCCCATGCCATAAATCAATTTAGGCCCATAAGACCTAATTAAATTATTAAAGGCCCAATGTCATATTTTTGGACTTTATGGAAATGATTTAGGCCCAAATATGATCCAAGACCAAAATTTGGCCCAACCAAGCCCATTAGCCAAATACAACAAATTAAATTAATACATTATTCCAAATTACATATTAATCCAATTCAAGTGTAATTAAAAAAATTAATTAATTAATCTAGTATTTCCAAAACACTAATTAATCTAATTAATCATGCTTACATTTAATTCATGTCCAACATAAATTAATCAAAATCAATCTTTCAAACATGCTTCATATCTCACGGAAATAGCAATAAAAATCATTCAATTTGATTTCAATTCGATTAAATCAACATTCAATATTTAATCATGCTATTTAACACATCCAATTGTCAAATTTCCAAAATTCCACCATGAGTTCATCTAGGGTTATTTTCGTCCATGATGAGAAATGTGGATTTTTTATCTAATCAATTTTTCTCAATTTCAAAGATGCACAAATCCAATTCAACATCATATAAACACAACCAACTCATCAATTTAGGAAAAATCAAGCTCCAAGCAAAAATACCCAAATTAAAGTTTAAGAACCATAGAATCAAATCATGCTTAGAAACCGCTCTGATACCATTGTTAGTGTCCTATACATGCCAAGGATCTCTAAGGAATGATTTGTGTGTGAATAATATAAAGTAAGTTGCGGAAATTACTTACAAAGATTGGTAGAAGTTCAAAACTTTTTCATGGATGATGGAAGTTCCAAGCCCTCTTTGTTGTTCCAAACTCATGGGTGAGTCTCCCTATCACCTTCCTTTGACTCCTTAAAGTGTTAGCTTACTTGAATTTTGCAACAAAATTCCATGGGAGAGACAATGAAGCTCACGGCAATGAGCAAAATGGAGAAGAAGAGTTGCTGTGAATAGTAACCTCATACACTTCTAAAGTTGACCAAGTTAATTTATAGTGAGGTTGAGTGTTGGTATTGGTTTGAGTGTAGTATAAGCAAAGTCAAGCTTACTTTTAATAAATCAAACCCATAAATTAAGCCTAACTACTTCCATCACATGTCTAACATGTTGATGTAAGTAAGGTGGGTCCCACCACTTTTAAATTCCAAATTTAAGTCGGCTAACTCAACACGCAACTTCGCTCGGGCACGAGTTCGTTTAATTCCGAATAAACGAATTTTTCGTTGCAACGTAATTAAATCTAATTTAAATAAATAATAATGCCTAGCAAAATTATTACGAAAGTTGCTTGCGAATTAATTCTAAATTAATTCTTTTGCCCGAATTAAAATCCAATTTTAATTCCACTTTGAAATCCAATTTCATTTAATATATCCAATATATTATTTAATCGATTAATTCCAAATTAATCATTCTCTCTCTCCTATCCGAATTTTATCCTAGATAAATTCTTGCCGCAATTAATCCTAAATTAATTTTTTCTCTCTTATAATTAATCTCAGATTAATTATGTTTGAGTCAAATCTCATCGGTGAATCTTTGGGAGGCGACCCAAGAGATCCATGGATATGTTGGCAGTAAATACGGTCATTGGACTATCCGAACACGTGCATACCCGGTACCACGTTCTTACCAATTTACAAGACATGGTTGGCTTCTAGCAAAACACCGTGCCTACCCAATTCTCTAGAAATATTCTTTTAAGGAATACAAGATCTTTATCAAGCGTAGTATACCAAGTATTGCGTATTACGATCCGGTATCAGATGTCACATGCTAGGCCTGGGGCTGAAGTTGTGTCTGCCCCGTACGAAGCATATATCGGATCACAAGCAACTAGTCTCTTTATGATCGGAAAGTCATGACCTAGTCATATTTTCCTGATGGCTATAGCACTATAGAGTACCAGTTCTGTATCCCTGCGTGATCATCATCTCCATATGACTGAAGTGATACTTCCATCTTGACATCACACCCAATACACTACGATTCTCAGTATACCCAGAAGAGGCATACACAGAACCTGTTAAAGCCCCGGACGACCAAAACCAAAGTATACAGATTGTCGCAAGTATTAGCGATGCAAGTCTCAGGTTAAGACCATATACACCTACCTTGATTCGGATTCCCATAGACACATAGTCATACTACTAATGGGATTCCGAGGGGTCTATCTAGAGCAAAGCTGTTCCCGTACCATCGGCAAAAAGAACCTCCTATCACACTTGCATAAGCATCAAATACTTAAATATATGAGAACTATGTCGTTAAGCTTCCATAACGCGCACAAGTGCAATACTAGCCTATTCCGCATTATTGATGTCCAGTCTCGATAATAATATGACTAGGGATATTTAATGATTAAACCTTAGTGGATTAATATTGTCTCATATCTTATTAATCTGGTACTAATGATATGGAATTTTATCATTTTATATACGGGTAATCCATTTACAAACGATAAAAAAGCAATTTCCTTTATCACATAGTCAATTTTGTACAAGAACATCATGTTCTTTACAAAATAGTGATGTTATTGATGAGCGGAAAATATATCAATATTTACGGCCCCTTTTACTTAATATTTTGTTTAGTTTCTCGGGTTGGATGAACGTTTTGATATTTTTTAGTTTATTCTGTTGATAAAATAATATTGGGACTTAATGAAATCATTTAGGATGAAATATGGGCTAAAATTAGACTTGACATATTAATTTTGGAGATTGGAAACTTGAAAGGGCGTTTTAACGAAGTGCAGTTTTGGAAATTCCAATTTTGCGTATCTGTCGTATTTTGGGCATAACCGTTTACTCTGATATTGGATTGAGCTGATTTAAGTTTCAGATTAACGAAGACTCAACGATCTACAACTTTGAAAGACAAAATAATTTCGAATTCTAAAGATTTCATGCCCGAAATTGATGAACCATCCAGAAGTGTGTTGTGTGTAATTATTAAAATCATTTTCAATCATTGTCAAAGCAAAAAAATAAATTAATAAATAAATAATAAAAATTATCAAATCACCACCAAACATGATAAGCAATTAGTGGAGCAATTAATAATGGATTTGGTGGAGCAATTAGTGGAGCAATTAGTGGAGCAATTAATGGAGCAATTAATAATGGATTGGTAGATGATTTGATGGAGACAAAATTTTGCCTATAAATACGAAGTCATTTCATTTGTAAAATTCATACTTTCTTCTAAGGAAATCCTTAAGAATACTAAGAAGATTGTATCTTGTTTGTTTATTTACAGCTTTCAGTAATTAATTTCCGCTTTCGCACTTTCTTTTCTTTACTTTTCAGTTTTTACTTTCCGTAATTTACTTTTACGCACATCACTTTTCTTTCTTTAATTTTCAGTAATTTACTTTCAGCATTTACTTTTCAGCAATTTACTTTCAGCAATTTACTTTCAGCATTTAATTTTCAGTAATTTACTTTCAGCATTTACTTTTCAGCATTTAATTTTCAGTATTTAATTTCAGCATTTACTTTCCGTCGTTTACTTTTCAGCATTTACTTTATGTCTTTTATTTTATTTAAGTTTTTACTAGCCCTAGTTATGTGTTAGTTATCTGGGGTTGTGATGTGAAAATTCGGGGTTACCCTCGGTTCTGACCCTATGCGGAAATAATCACAATTAATTGAGACAAGTCCAAATTAATGTGTCTATGGAAAAACAACTACCAACCACAATATCCAACAACAATAAATTCCACAATATTATTTTAATACGAAATGTAAATTGCGGAAAGGTAAATCAATCACACAAAATCAACACAATAATTTTGGTGACGAAGTGGAAAACTCTTCCGAGTAAAAAACCACTCCGAGTAAAGGCTACCACCCGAATCCACTATATCGAGAAAAACTTACAGCGATGGTCAAGACCTATGGTGGCAACTCCACCGACTCAAGAACCTCTATACTGCAAGAACTCAAGGAACTCCTCAAGCCCGCGACCCACGGTTTTCTTCAGAACCTCTGAAGTCTCTGAGTAGATTATATCACCAATTGACGCCGGAACTCCGACTACCAAACTTCCTCCTAAAGAACTCTAAAGGATTAGGGAATTTGGGTTAGGTTGTGTTGAAGGTTTAACAAATATGGAATCACACCATTAATGGAGAAGACAATAAGAAGAAGAAGTCTTCAATGGTGGATTCAAATAAAGTTGAAAGCTTTGAGAGGTTTTGGCTCAAAAGGAATGTGTTTCAACTATGGGGAATGGCGGCTAAGGGTTATATTTATAGGTAGGGTGAAAACCTAGGGTTTTACAGGCCAAAATCGCGTCCAGATCGCAGTCGCGTTCGAACGGATACTAGAACGAAACAAGAACGCCCCCTTTCTGTGAAGACCCGTTCGAACGCCAATCGAACGCAATACGAACGGATGCTCTCTGGAATGATCTCGTTCGAACCCAACAAGAACGAGACTCGAACGGATGCTCTCTGGAATGATCTCGTTCGAACCCAACAAGAACGAGACTCGAACGTTTGCTCTCTGGAATACTCTCGTTCGAACCCAATGAAGAACGTGACACTAACGTCAAACGTTCGAACCAAATAACGAACGCAGCACCAACACCAATCGTTCGAACACTGAAACAAACGCACCACGAACGCATGTCTGATGCACAGCAGCTAGAAACCAGTCCAATTGCTCCAAGATCTTCATGAAAAATTACAACTCAATTGAACTTGTTTTGTCATGGACACATGCCAATAAAAAAGGTGCTAACAATCTCCCCATTTGGCATTCCGTGACAAAACACTACCTAATACAAAGACTACGGTAATAGACCCAAAAAGCAAATAGTCAACTGTCAACCATCAAAACAGTGACTTATTACAAATGGACTCGATCTAACACCTAACAAAGTAGTCTTGAAATTAATGCCACCGCAGCAACATACCTGCTACCTGAAACATCCACAAACAACAATATACCGTGAAAAGCATTGGGATAATCAAGTAAACCATAAAGCAGGTAAAAATCTCATGCATGTACAAGTAGAAATCCCTCTCCCCCTTAATCTTAACTCTCCTTAAAACGGAGATATCCAAAGGGTATTCTACGGCTCTCTCATATATATTAAGGCTCCCCCTTAATATATTACTCTCCCCCTTTTTGTCACGAAATGACAAAGGGTAAAAGAAACAGGAAAAATAACAGGAGAACATGAGACAACACATGCAAGAGCATAAACAAAATGAAATACTCCCCCACACTAACAGGCACATATAGTTAGCAAAATAACACACGGGAAGCAAACCAAAAACTCAGAAAAATGCACAGGAAAGAACAAAGTTGGTATGCAATAACATGAAGCACACACAGGCACATACTGAGATAAATATAAATCCGGTCAAAAACTGACTGAAACAGCATTTCAAGCTGATACAATGATACCCAGTCAATATTCAACTGTTTATGACATGAAACAATATGCATCATTTTAAAAGCTGCTAAATACAACACTTATGCATATGACATAAACACCAAAGCATATAAAGCACTTGCGTGGAAAAATAAAGTGCACAACAAATCAAGGCTTAAGACCTTATTTTATGAGCTGGACACAGCCAAAGAAATCCATCTCTAAACAAACCAAGTCCACAAAATAAGTGTTCAAACCCAGCACCACTAGGACCTGAAAATAAGCAACATTGGTTGCATGCTATATTATTTACCCCATAAATATCATGAGCTCATATTTAACAACTCTTTCGAGTGAAGGGTTTTTGCCCTTATCTTTTGAATTTGGCCATTTTGGCTCTTTTGCACTTGAGTCTCATTTTTCTTTTTAAATTTATTTCTTTTACTTTTGCAAAGGGGGATAGAAGGTCAACTAGTCAAAGGTCACACTATTAAGCAAACAAATCATGGAAGAGATTAGATTGCCATTCCAAAAACTCATACATGCGACCAAGCCTTGACAAAATAAAAATGTGTATGTGAAAGTGCAAGCACAGGATATACCAAAGGTTTTTATCACACACACTCATGTTTATAGAGCATCAAGAAAAATAACAGCATATCATACATGCATAATCATATATCCTACATACCAGGATCACATGCACATGTTATTCATGCTCTAACAAGCCATAAAAATATTTTTGGTCTTTTTCAAAATATATAATTTTTTTTTTTGATTTTTCAGTTTTAAAGCACACAAAAAAATAAAGACACAAACAGGCTTGTAAAAACATCCAATGGTACGTGGAGTTGTATCCCGAGTGCAGATCATACTACCGTCCATTCGGAATCGGCTATGAAATTTATGTCCGGGTTTCCATCCTAAATACCAAGGGATATATAACAAAAATAAGACACACCCATATGCAGTGAAAAAAAAATAAACGTGCAAAAACATAAAACACACGCACACACACATGCAATGGAAAAATAAAAATGCAACTTCTAATAGGAGTTACACCGAAGTGCACTCACACCATGCCTATCAGGATCAAGGCATACAGAAGTAATGGGAAGTCATCTTGCTTCCTCACCCAAACTTTTCTAGGAACCTCATCCGCTTGAGTATTCCTAGACAACAAATTAAGTTTCTCACTAAGAAATTTTGTCTGTTTAGTTAGTGCAGAAACTTGAGAAGCTAGATTTGAAGAGTCAAATCTAGGTGACACCTTCTTAGGCCTCTTCTTTTGGTTGTGAAGCATGAAGCACTTAGGCCTAATGTGTCCCGCCTTGCCACAATGATGGCACACAGGCACAAACCTCGGATGAGAGCGAGGTTTACCCACAACACCTCTAAATTGAGGTTGGGAAACAGGACGAGGAACAACATGAGGAGAAACATGACTACACACAACAGGTTTCTTACCTAAGTCACGTTTAGCTGCTACAGGCACAGCTTTGGAAGAAGAAGCCTTATTAAAGTTAGGCTGAGAAATAATTCCTAACATACGGTCCACATTTTTATTCTCACTAGAAAATACAGACAACTGGGTTCTAGTATCTTCAAGTTCAGTCTCTAAAATTTGGACCCTATCAACTAGGCCTCTGTTCCTCTCTTCTAGGTCATCAACAATCAAAAGGCTTTGCTCAAATTTAGCTTGAGCTTCATTCTTTTCTATCTCAACTAATTTCAGCCTTTTATTGACCTCTAAATTAGTCTTCTTAATAGCTAAACTCTCATTAAACAGTTCAACATAAGCTACTTGAAGACTTTCCTCATCAACAGACTCATCAAGAGAATATCAGAATCTACATCATTGGCTACATTCTCTCTCACATCAGTCACACTAGCAGTAAAAGCAATATAATTGCCTTTAGGGAGTCATCACCTTCAGAATCACTAAGTGATGCTGCCATGGCTTTCTTGCCTCTAGCCCTAAGGTATGTGGGACACTCAGATTTAACGTGCCCATATCCTTCACATTCATAGCACTGGGCACCACGGGATCTACTATCCCTATCCTCTCCAGACTCACCCCTGCTATGCCTACTCTCTCTAGGCATAACCTCTCTATCCATGTTACTGCTATGGCCACTCTTCTTAAATTTAAGAAATTTCTTAAACTTCTTTGCAAACAAGGCCAAATCACGATCCGTGATGGTATCATCATCACCAGACGAATCATGCACAACTTCCTTAGCGATTTTCATCGCAAACGTTTTTGGCTCTCTATAACCAGGAAGCTTTTTCTCATAAACCTGCAGTTTTCCTACGAGTTCATCTAAATCAAGCTTATCGAGATCATTACTTTCCTCGATGGCAGTAATCTTGGGTAGGAATTTATCAGGAAGAGATCTAAGGATTTTTCTAACTATCCTATTTGTAGGTATAGTCTCACCTAGGTTAAAACTAGAGTTAACGATATCGTTAATCTCAGCATAAAATTCATCAAAGGTCTCATCATCTTTCATTTTGGCGACCTCAAACCTAGTGGCTAAATCCTGGAGTCTATTATTTTTAACAGACAATGTGCCCTCATGCACAGTCTGCAGGATGTCCCAAGCATCCTTGGCTATCTCACACATTGAGATTCTCCTAAACTCAGCAGAACAGACAGCACCATGTATGGCATTAACAGCTTTACTGTTCCTATTGCTAGCATCAAATTCGTCCTTGGTCCAGGTCAATTTGTCTTTAGGGGTAGTGACCCCATCAACAGTAACAACGGGAGGTTTCCACCCGTATTCAACAGTCATCCAGACCCTCTCATCTAAGGACTTAAGGAACGCTCTCATGCGAACCTTCCAATGCAAATATTCTGTGCCATCAAAAAATGGCGGACAATTTAAGGGTTGACTACGCTCCATAGCTAATGGGTCAAGGATCGAGTTCAGGCTCTGATACCAATTGAAAATTCGGGGTTACCCTCGTTCTGACCCTATGCGGAAATAATCACAATTAATTGAGACAAGTCCAAATTAATGTGTCTATGGAAAAACAACTACCAACCACAATATCCAACAACAATAAATTCCACAATATTAATTTAATACGAAATGTAAATTGCGGAAAGGTAAATCAATCACACAAAATCAACACAATAATTTTGGTGACGAAGTGGAAAACTCTTCCGAGTAAAAAAACACTCCGGGTAAAGGCTACCACCCGAATCCACTATATCGAGAAAAACTTACAGCGATGGTCAAGACCTATGGTGGCAACTCCACCGACTCAAGAACCTCTATACTGCAAGAACTCAAGGAACTCCTCAAGCCCGCGACTCATGGTTTTCTTCAGAACCTCTGAAGTCTCTGAGTAGATTATATCACCAATTGACGCCGGAACTCCGACTACCAAACTTCCTCCTAAAGAACTCTAAAGGATTAGGGAATTTGGGTTAGGTTGTGTTGAAGGTTTAACAAATATGGAATCACACCATTAATGGAGAAGACAATAAGAAGAAGAAGTCTTCAATGGTGGATTCAAATAAAGTTGAAAGCTTTGAGAGGTTTTGGCTAAAAAAGAATGTGTTTCAACTATGGGGAATGGCGGCTAAGGGTTATATTTATAGGTAGGGTGAAAACCTAGGGTTTTGCAGGCCAAAATCGTGTCCAGATCGCAGTCGCGTTCGAACGGATACTAGAACGAAACAAGAACGCCCCCTTTCTGTGAGACCCGTTCGAACGCCAATCGAACGCAATACGAACGGATGCTCTCTGGAATGATCTCGTTCGAACCCAACAAGAACGAGACTCGAACGGATGCTCTCCGGAATGATCTCGTTCGAACCCAACAAGAACGAGACTCGAACGTTTGCTCTCTGGAATGCTCTCGTTCGAACCCATGAAGAACGTGACACTAACGTCAAACGTTCGAACCAAATAACGAACGCAGCACCAACACCAATCGTTCGAACACTGAAACAAACGCACCACGAACGCATGTCTGATGCACAGCAGCTAGAAACCAGTCCAATTGCTCCAAGATCTTCATGAAAGATACAACTCAATTGAACTTGTTTTGTCATGGACACATGCCAATAAAAAAGGTGCTAACATGATGAATTCTAATATCACCGGTTTATAAGGGTTACTTTATAGTTTGGGTAATTTAAAGGTTTACTTATTAAGTCTTAAGCTTAATGCTTCTTGTTGTCTGATCACCATTAAGATTGATGTGGTAAATCTAAAATGAACTAGACATAGGGATTTTAGGTTTCATCCTTAGACTTAATAGCCCACGATCTTCCTTCAAGATAGATAACCCTTTAATTTTGAACTAGACATAGCGCTTGCGTTATACGTGTCTGTTTACGCCGGTCAAGTTTTTGGCGGCGTTGCCGGGGACTTATTTTTCTTGAGTTATTAATTTTGAAGCTATCTAATTTACTTGTATCTAATTTTCTTTATTTTTATCTGTAATTTTTATCTCTTTCTTTTGTTTTCAGGTGATTGAAAAATGGAACATTATGGGAGATTGAGAGATCACGAGCTTTAATAGAAGATACACCCCAAATCTGGAAGCAACAATCCTGTTTTCTGAGGCATGTTGTCCAGCCCAACAATTATCACTGGATGCCAGAACCAAGCAATACCACATTTGCTCAACAGAACGCAATGGGGAGATGTGACATATGTAATGGTAACCACCCTAGAGATTATTGCGAATACAACTATCATCCAGGGTGGCAGAGCTATCAAGATCCTTCATGGTATGACGAGCCATCACATTTCATAGAACCACATTTTCCATCTTATCCACCACCCACCTACAATGATCTTCATCAACAATCAGAAGAAGATCAGATGATTGTCATGCTCAAAGATGTGTTCAAGAAAAGCGATGAAAAGATGGATACAATGTTTGAAACATTCCAGAATCACTCAAAAGTATTCAGAGTCAAACAAAATCCATACAGAGAATGACAGCTCAGATCAGACAATTAACAGAAAACCAGAACTTCATACCTCAATAAGCATTTTTAGATGACACCGATGAAGCCTTCGAGTACCAGAGATCCACAATGACACCTTAACAGAGGAGGAGGTTGAGCAGTATCAACAACCAGAGGTATCAGTTCAGGAGCCCAAACCAGCAAAGTCTCTATTTGACTTTTATTATTCAGATTCTGACGAGGATGAAGCTGATCTATTTGTACCAACTACACCAACAACGGAGGATCAAACTTTCAATCCTCAAAATGAAGATCTTGGAGCATGCTTTACCATGATGTTTGATGAAGATCTACCTGAACCATCCATTCCAGTCGTATCAAAGGATGAAAACCTAATGTCAGAAACATCTTTACATCCTCAGCAGATACTTATGGAGCATGCATTTCACAGATGACGGATGAAGAATTGAATAAGGAAATTTTAAAATTCATCTGTGAAGAAAAGGTGGAGCAAGAAGCAGATCAAAGATATTAAAGATCCAGAGCATTCAGAAGAAACATCACTGTTTTGGGGAGTACAAATCAAAGATATCACCCAGAAGCTTGACAGAATGGAACTTTCATTCAAAGTCAAGCACCATACGAGACCTCCTGATTTTATTTCTTTCTTTTCAGGAATCACTGCAGGAATAAAGATCAAAAAGGTGGCTGATGAGTGATATTTATATCACTATTTCCCACTCATTTAATCTAATATTTTGTATAGTTTCTTGAGTTTTGTGAATGTTTTGATGTGTTTTGTGTTATTTTGTAGATAAATAAAGTTTCAGGACATTCTGGAGGTGATTTGGAGTAAAACAGTGAAATTGGCGAAAAAGGGCATTTTGGTAATTTCCAGCGTCGCGCCGCCCAGACCTTCCGCGTCGCGACGCCCAGCATGCACCGAATCTGCTAACGTGCGCCTGGTCAAAATGTCAGAATTTGAGAAGTTTGACTTTGCTAAAATGCGCCGTGCCACGTGTCACCATCACATCCAATCTGCTAACGTGCGCCGTGCCACGTGTCAACATCACATGCTGCCGACACTCAGACTTGACACGTGTCGCCTCGTCATCACCCACGTCAGCGGTCAACGAGTCAACTTTGCCATGTGTCATGCCACGTCATCGTCCACGTCACAAGGTCAACGAAGTCAACTTGCCACGTCAGCATCAGCCAATCACAGCGTGACACGTGTCGCCACGTGTCGCAATCCTATTGTGCCGACAATTGCAACACACGCCAGAGCCACGTCATCGCCACGTCAGCGCCACGTCAGCATGACGTCATCAATGACGTCATCACAATAATTGAGTATTAGCCGCCTTGACACGTGTCGCGTGAACAGTCAGCCGCCATGCCACGTGTCACCTTCTCATCGTGCCACGTCGAAAAACAGTGAAAATCCAGCGTCGCGACGCTGAGGTCCTTGGCGTCGCGACGCTGGAACAGTGAAAAATTTCCCTATAAATTCAGCGCGAAATTTCAGATTTCGAAACACCTCTCTCTCTCTTGATTTCTCTCTCTAGAATTTTATTTTTTTTAGTTTTTTTAATTTTTAGTTTTGTAATTTATTTTAATTACCATTTGTAATAATAGTAATTTAATTTTTAATTTTTACTTTTACTTTTTACAGTTTTTACTATTCATGAGAAAGTAAATTCTCAGCTAGGGTGAAAGGTAATTCTTTTACTGTTACTATTTAGATTAATCTCCCTTAAAAATAATATATTTACTAATTAAAATACTGATTAATAAAGGATACCGCTATATTGGTCGGTTGGTATATTTATTTTCTGTTGGTTTGAACCTGATTAATCAAGGATACCGCCAGATTGGTCGGTGGGTAAATTTATTTTGGTACCGTCTTATGGCTGGATTATGGACAAATATTACCGCCTATATGGCTGGTTGGACTTAATTGGACTTAATCAGGATACCGCCAGATTGGTCGGTTGGTTAAATAATATCACAAGTTTATATATTATTTTATGGGAGATATCTAAATTAGTAGTAGTAAAAGTAATTCCTTTTGCCTTAGCATTTTATTTTATTTTACTTTTCAGTTTTACTTTATGTCTTTTACTTTTCAGTATTTTTACTTTATGTCTTTTATTTTTCAGTTACTAGTCCTAGTTATGTGTTAGTTATCTAGGGGTTGTGATGATTTCTAATATCACCGTATTAAAAAAGGGTTAGATTATAGTTGGGGTAATTAAAAGAGTTATTTGTTGAGTCATAATCTTAATGCTTTTTATTAACCGATCACTAATAAAATTGATTAGGTAAACTTAAAATGAACTAGACATAGGGATTTTAAGTTTAAGACCTTAGTCTCAACAACCCACGATCTTCCTTAATAGATAGATAACCCTTTAATAGATTTCCTTACAGGATAGGAATATACCTGTCGGGCGGGGGTAGTCATAATTGGAACTCAATCTTAATGAATCTAGGTAATTTAATTGACATAGACATATGGTTCAATTGGATTATACTAGGTATTTGTAAATGATCATTCGGAAGAGGCTTTTACATAATTTAGTGTTCCAGATTAATAATTCAATAATTTACCTAACTATGGTTTTTTAACTACTTCATCTTTTAATGATATTAGAATGATTCACAACCCTAGATTTTTGTGTCTTTTGTATTTTCCTTAGTATTTTCTTTTGTCTTTTTATTTATTTATTTTTTAGCAACACCACTTTCAACCAATCAAACAAACAATCTCTCTATTCTCCATTTAATTAGATATTTGTAAATAAATAGATTCAATAATTATAACAACAGTAGGAATTAAGTCCTCGTGGGATCGATATTTTTATACTACTTGAACGATACGTGCGCTTGCGTTATACGTGTGTGTTTACGCCGGTCAAGTTTTTGGCGCCGTTGCCGGGGACTTATTTTCTTGAGTTGTTAATTTTGAAACTATCTAATTACTTATATCTAATTTTCTTTCTTTATTTTGTAATTTTTATTTCTTTTGTTTTCAGGTGATTAAAAAAATGGAACATTATTGGGAGATTGAAAGATCACGAACTTTACAAGAGGATACACCCCAAATCTGGGAGCAACAGTCCGGTTTTCTGAGGCCTGTTGTTGAGCCCAATGACTATCACTGGATGCCAGAACCAAGTAATACTACTTTTGCTCAACAGCACTCAATGTGGAGATGTGACATATGTAATGGTAACCACCCAAGCGATTATTGCGAATACAACTACAATTCAGGGTGGCAGAACTATCAGAATCCTTCATGGTATGATGAGCCAACATATTTCACAGAACCATCACATTTTCCATCTTATCCACCATCTTCCTTCGATCCTTATCAAGAACCAGAACCATCCGAGGAAGATCAATTAATTCACATGTTCAAAGAACAAGAAGCTCGATTTGATGCACAAATTCAGAGTAACGCAGGATCCATACAGACAATGACAGATCAGATCAGACAATTAATAGAAAACCAGAACATCATACCTCAAGAACCAGTTTCAGATGAAACTGATGAAGCCTTCGAGTACCCAGAAATCCACGATGACACCTTAACAGAGGAGAAACTGAGGAGAATCAAAAACCAGAGGTATCAGTTCAGGAACCCGAACCGGCAAAGTCTCGATTTGATTTCTATTATTCAGATTCTGACGAGGATGAAGCTGAAATATTTGTTCCAACTGCATCAAAAATTGAGGATGGAATTCTGTATCCTCAAAATGAAGATCTTGGAGATTCCATTGCACAAATGTTTGAGAAGATCTACCTGAGCCAATCATTTCAACCAGATCAGAGGATGAAGACCTAAAATCTGACATTTATTTTCATCCTCAGGTTGAAAATTTTGAAACATGTATTTCACAGATGACAGATGAAGAACTTGAAGCAGAAATTTTCAAATACATCTGTGAAGAAAAGGTGGAGCAAGCAAACAGAAGAAACAGAGCAATAGAAAGTCTGACCTTATTAAAGATCCAGAGCATTCAGGAAAAACATCGCTGTTTTGGGGAGTACTGATCAAAGAAACCACCCAGAAGCTTGACAGAATGGAATTTCCATTCCAAGTCAAGCATCATACGAGACCTCCTGATTTTCTTTCTTTCTTTGCAGGAACCACTGAAGCAACAAGGAGCAAAAAGGTGGCACGATCACTGAATAAGACAAAATTCTTTTTGCCACTTTACCGTTGGAAGAGACCCTTCAAAAGCAACGCTCACGGGATTGTCTTTGATAGGACATCCAAAACGACACTGAAACCTCCTTAACAGATGAATTTCAGTCACGTCTGGCTGAAGACGAAAAATTTAGCGCTAGCAGGGAGGCAACCCATGCAATTTGTTGTTGTAATTTATTTTTGTGTGTGAACTTTTTAATATTGTGTGTGAGTTTTGCAGGAAAAATTAAAAATGGAATTTATCAGGACAAAGCAAACCAGAACAAGCGGGATTTTCACAAAATAAAAATTTGACAAAATCACGAAGATACAAAGTTGATCCAGAAAAGACAGCCGAGTAAGTAAAAAGTCAGCTTTTGGGACGCGTCCCTATGGATTTATCGTCACAAGACATGTTTTTGTTAAAAAAAAAAAAAATAATCCCTAAAAATTTACCGAGCGTCGCGACGCACGACCAATTTCAGCGTCGCGACACTGGTTTGTTTACAAGCCTAAAACCAGCAGCCACCAAGATAGATTTCATTCATCTTCTTCTTCTCTCAACAGCCACAGAGTCAAACCCAACAGAGACCAGAAGCCGAATCATCACCATAACCCAACCACCCACCACACCGAGATCCACCAACCCACTGCCGAGAAGCCAATACCCAAGACCGGAACCGAGACATCACCAAAACAGAACCAAACCATCACTGCCGAGAACCATGGCCGAGCTTCCAACCCTCGACCACCGCAAGCCAAACCACCGCGAGCCACCATTGCCGTGACCTTCATCACCGTAACTGAACCCATCATCATCTTCTTCCTCAAACATCACCAAGACGCACCACCACCTCCACCCGAGATCCACACCATGAGCAAGCCAAGCCGTCCATCACCATCAAAACTAAGCTTCGCCGAATCCACCGAGAGCCATCCTTGCCGTGAGCAAATCATCACCAGCCGAGCCGTGAACCACAACCACACCGCCACAAACCCACCATGGCCGAGCCTATCACCAAGAATCACTTCGCCCAAACCGCAACCACTCACCAAATCAGCAACCCGTGACCGAGCCCTTCCATCGACCAAACAGCAGCCGAAACCAGAAGTCATCACCTGTGACCAAACCAAGACTGCAACCATCTCGCCTGAATTGCACCACCACAGCCGAGACACCCAAACCGAGACCCAGAGAAAACCGTGTGACCACCACCGAGCCATAAACGAACCAAACCGAGAAAACCCACCACTGCCAAAATCAGAATTTGAGATTAACATTAATGATTTGATAAAAATTGATTTGGTAATGGTAAATTGATTTGGTAATTAGGTTTGAATTGTGGTGTGTTTGATTTGGGAATTTTGAATTACGAAGGGTTGGATTGTTGTGGATTAATTTGATTCGTAGATTTTGGGAGCGAAGAGTTGAATTGGAGTGTTTGTGGCATTTGATAGATTTAGGTTGTGTTGGATAATCAAAAATTCAGGGGAGACTCTGTCGGATTTTCCTGAAAAATACAAAAGTTGGGATTTGATTGGTGATAATTTTTTAGGATGAATTTGGGGAAATTTTGAGTTTTTAGAGGTGATTCTGCCAAAAATTTTAATGAAAAATGGTCAAACAGCAATTGTGGTAAGAACCGTAATTTGGGCATAAATCTTAATCGGTAATTTTTCCTGTAAAATTTCAGCTGACCAGATATTATCTTCTAAATTCTTTTGTGTATACATAGTGTGAACTTTTTAATTTTGTGTGATATTTTTATAGGGAAAAGCACAAACGGAGCATTTTAATACAGAAGGAATTGTGTTTGGCAATCAAAGAAGAGAGCTAATTCATTTGTGATAGCTGAATAAAGAATTGAATCTTAAGACACATCCTAATGAATTTATATTATGCGAGTGGCGTATTGCATACACAATTCCATTGCCTTAATTATTGCTTTGATTTGCTTTTCTGTTGTAATTATCTTTATTTTCGTAGACAGGATCCAGACTTTTTGACCTTTCACGATTTCTTTTGTTGTTTAGCTAACAATCGTCCTCTGGAAGATACTTGTGCTATTATTGTATTCACCCTTTTTCAGGTACTATAAATTCAGCCCGTCATTGCACTTTTGAAGGAATCCATAGTTGAGAAAGAAATACATAAAAAAATGGAAGCCACTTCAAGAAGACGAGTTGAAAACATCTATGTGTTTTGCGGTAGTACTGTTGGTACTAAACCACAATACATAGAAGCAGCACAGGAATTGGGTCGAGTCTTAGCCGCAAGGAATATACACTTAATATATGGCGGAGGTAATCTTGGACTAATGGGGATTGTTTCAAAGGCTGTACAGGAAGGAGGCAATCATGTTTTGGGAATCATCCCAAAACCCTTGGCAGAAGCAAATCTTATTGAACCAACAAACGGAGAGGAACTGATCGTGCCAGGTATGTCTGAACGACTGGTAGAAATGATTAACCGTTCTGATGCTTTTATTGCTTTGCCAGGTGGCTTGGGCACATTGGAGGAAATTTTTATAGTACTATCTTGGGCGAACCTGAACATACACCAGAAACCGCTTGGACTACTCAACGTTGATGGGTTTTACGATTTTCTTTGTGTGTTTCTGGATGATGCTCGGAGAAATGGGTTCGTGTCAAAACCTATGAAAGAACTCTTATTCACTGCCAGAACTGCACCGGATCTAATTGACCAACTCGTAGCCTATGAACCACAAGTTGACCCTATCATTTCAAAGATAAAATGGTCCGAGGACGATCGTGGTAAGAGACGTCGAATTAATCTGGATCTTAACCTTTAATTTTCCTGTAGAATTTCCACTAATCAGGTACGATTTTCTACACTCTTCTTCTACTTTTTAAGACATTGGGGACAATGTCTCATTTAGGTTTGGGGGTGAGGTATAGTTAATAGTACTTGTTTGTATTGTTATTTTTATTTTTAGTCCAAAATTTTTCGAAAAATACAAAAAAATTGAAAAATTTTCAAAAATTACAAAAATATTTTGCATTTTTGTGTTTTTATTTTAACTAAAAGGTGAAATTGGTAAGAAATAGCCGAGTAAGGAGTTTCCACTCTTGAGACGTATTTCAAACCATTTATTTCGAAATAAGTTATCTTTTGTTTATTTCCTTTTGAATTATTTAATTTGTGAATTCTCCATAATACTGACTAAAATGAATCTTCATATGCTCATTTGACAGGTATTATCAACATGTATATAACATACAGACATGAGTTGTAATTGAAAAGTTTGTAATATTCAGTGCTCTAGTTTAATTGGAGGAAGCATCTATACATAGTTATGGAATTAAAAAAAAAAAAAAATTTCTGATGTACAAAAATAAAGTATCTAAGATCCGGGTTATTAAGTCTGTAAGGGTGTTTTAACACCTAGTGCCCTAAAACCAACTGGTTTGGGAGTCATTGGCCCAAAGCTCGTTACATGGATCGAAGATGCTGCAAAAATATATTCATATCTGAAGTCTGAGTAATTAAGTTCGTAGGGGTGTCTTAACACCTGGTGCCCTAAAGCCAACTGGTTTGGGAGCCACCGACCCAAAGCTCGCTACATAGACAAAAGGTATTGTATATAAATAAAAAGTCAAAATTCAGAAAAGCAAAGAAAAAATCAGAAAAATCAGAAAAATTATTCCATTGCTACAAAAAGGTGTGAAATCTGATAGAATTTTAGGACAAAAATATTACTCTCTTATCAACTGCACTTATGACTGTTGTGGGCAAAAATGAATTGTTTAATATTTTGTTGGCTGTGTATATGGAGAATGGTAAAAATAATCGGAGGATTTACTTATTTGGTAATTTAGAAAGAAACAAAACAACTAGTAACTTGTAGTAGAAGTTTCACCTGATTAGTTACTATCTTCTTTATTCTCTTTTCGCTTGTCTTTTTGCTTTTGTGTGCATTAGTTTTAACTAACTTTTTACTTTTGTAAAATGTTTGTGGGTATCATTGCTGTAAACCCTCACGAGACTACAACTCGTCCACTAGGGACACATA
The DNA here is from genome assembly GCA_019454045.1 of Zanthoxylum bungeanum. Classification (NCBI taxonomy): domain Eukaryota; kingdom Viridiplantae; phylum Streptophyta; class Magnoliopsida; order Sapindales; family Rutaceae; genus Zanthoxylum; species Zanthoxylum bungeanum. The sequence goes on along the minus strand of SKCR01036853.1, from coordinate 56,910 downwards.
GGGGTTTAAAGGCTTGTTGCATATGCTAAATGCAACCGTGATCCCTACGAAAATGGCTTAGTTAAATTTTATTCTGTTATTTTATTCTGTATTTTGCTCGAGGACTAGCAAAATGTTAGGTTTGGGGGTGTGATGAGTGATATTTATATCACTATTTCCCACTCATTTAATCTAATATTTTGTATAGTTTCTTGAGTTTTGTGAATGTTTTGATGTGTTTTGTGTTATTTTGTAGATAAATAAAGTTTCAGGACATTCTGGAGGTGATTTGGAGTAAAACAGTGAAAATTGGCGAAAAAAAGGGCATTTTGGTAATTTCCAGCGTCGCGCCGCCCAGACCTTCCGCGTCGCGACGCCCAGCATGCACCGAATCTGCTAACGTGCGCCTGGTCAAAATGTCAGAATTTGAGAAGTTTGACTTTGCTAAAATGCGCCGTGCCACGTGTCACCATCACATCCAATCTGCTAACGTGCGCCGTGCCACGTGTCAACATCACATGCTGCCGACACTCAGACTTGACACGTGTCGCCTCGTCATCACCCACGTCAGCGGTCAACGAGTCAACTTTGCCATGTGTCATGCCACGTCATCGTCCACGTCACAAGGTCAACGAAGTCAACTTGCCACGTCAGCATCAGCCAATCACAGCGTGACACGTGTCGCCACGTGTCGCAATCCTATTGTGCCGACAATTGCAACACACGCCAGAGCCACGTCATCGCCACGTCAGCGCCACGTCAGCATGACGTCAAATGACGTCATCACAATAATTGAGTATTAGCCGCCTTGACACGTGTCGCGTGAACAGTCAGCCGCCATGCACGTGTCGCCTTCTCATCGTGCCACGTCGACAAACAGTGAAAAATCCAGCGTCGCGACGCTGAGGTCCTTGGCGTCGCGACGCTGGAACAGTGAAAAATTTCCCTATAAATTCAGCGCGAAATTTCAGATTTCAAAACACCTATCTCTCTCTTGATTTCTCTCTTTAGAGAGAGTTTCTCTCTCTAGAATTTTTATTTTTTTTAGTTTTTAATTTTTAGTTTTGTAATTTATTTTAATTACAATTTGTAATAATAGTAATTTAATTTTTAATTTTTACTTTTTACTTTTTACAGTTTTACTATTCATGAGAAAGTAAATTCCCAGCTAGGGTGAAAGGTAATTCTTTTACTGTTACTATTTAGATTAATCTCCCTTAAAAATAATATATTTACTAATTAAAATACTGATAATAAAGGATACCGCTATATGGTCGGTTGGTATATTTATTTTCTGTTGGTTTGAACCTGATTAATCAAGGATACCGCCAGATTGGTCGGTTGGTAAATTTATTTTGGTACCGCCTTTATGGATGGATATGGACAAATATTACCGCCTATATGGCTGGTTGGACTTAATTGGACTTAATCAGGATACCGCCAGATTGGTCGGTTGGTTAAATAATATCACAAGTTATATATTATTTTATGGGAGATATCTAAATTAGTAGTAGTAAAAGTAATTCCTTTTGCCTTAGCATTTTATTTTATTTTACTTTTCAGTTTTACTTTATGTCTTTTACTTTTCAGTATTTTTACTTTATGTCTTTTATTTTTCAGTTACTAGTCCTAGTTATGTGTTAGTTATCTAGGGGTTGTGATGATTTCTAATATCACCGTATTAAAAAAGGGTTAGATTATAGTTGGTGGTAATTAAAAGAGTTATTTGTTGAGTCATAATCTTAATGCTTTTTATTAACCGATCACTAATAAAATTGATTAGGTAACTTAAAATGAACTAGACATAGGGATTTTAAGTTTAAGACCTTAGTCTCAACAACCACGATCTTCCTTAAGGATAGATAACCCTTTAATAGATTTCCTTACAGGATAGGAATATACCTGTCGGGCGGGGTGGTACATACATAATTGGAACTCAATCTTAATGAATCTAGGTAATTTAATTGACATAGACATATGGTTCAATTGGATTATACTAGGTATTTGTAAATGATCATTCGGAAGAGGCTTTTACATAATTTAGTGTTCCAGATTAATAATTCAATAATTACCTAACTATGGTTTAACTACTTCATCTTTTAAATGATATTAGAATGATTCACAACCCTAGATTTTTGTGTCTTTTGTATTTCCTTAGTATTTTCTTTTGTCTTTTTATTTATTTATTTATTTAGCAACACCACTTTCAACCAATCAAACAAACAATCTCTCTATTCTCCATTTAATTAGATATTAGTATTTGTAATAAATAGATTCAATAATTAATAACAACAGTAGGAATTAAGTCCTCGTGGGATCGATATTTTTATACTACTTGAACGATACGTGCGCTTGCGTTATACGTGTGTGTTACGCCGGTCAAGTTTTTGGCGCCGTTGCCGGGGACTTAATTTTCTTGAGTTGTTAATTTTGAAACTATCTAATTTACTTATATCTAATTTTCTTTCTTTTATTTTGTAATTTTTATTTCTTTTGTTTTCAGGTGATTAAAAAAATGGAACATTATTGGGAGATTGAAAGATCACGAACTTTACAAGAGGATACACCCCAAATCTGGGAGCAACAGTCCGGTTTTCTGAGGCCTGTTGTTGAGCCCAATGACTATCACTGGATGCCAGAACCAAGTAATACTACTTTTGCTCAACAGCACTCAATGTGGAGATGTGACATATGTAATGGTAACCACCCAAGCGATTATTGCGAATACAACTACAATTCAGGGTGGCAGAACTATCAGAATCCTTCATGGTATGATGAGCCAACATATTTCACAGAACCATCACATTTTCCATCTTATCCACCATCTTCCTTCGATCCTTATCAAGAACCAGAACCATCCGAGGAAGATCAATTAATTCACATGTTCAAAGAACAAGAAGCTCGATTTGATGCACAAATTCAGAGTAACGCAGGATCCATACAGACAATGACAGATCAGATCAGACAATTAATAGAAAACCAGAACATCATACCTCAAGAACCAGTTTCAGATGAAACTGATGAAGCCTTCGAGTACCCAGAAATCCACGATGACACCTTAACAGAGGAGAAGACTGAGGAGAATCAAAAACCAGAGGTATCAGTTCAGGAACCCGAACCGGCAAAGTCTCGATTTGATTTCTATTATTCAGATTCTGACGAAGATGAAGCTGAAATATTTGTTCCAACTGCATCAAAAATTGAGGATGGAATTCTGTATCCTCAAAATGAAGATCTTGGAGATTCCATTGCACAAATGTTTGAAGAAGATCTACCTGAGCCAATCATTTCAACCAGATCAGAGGATGAAGACCTAAAATCTGACATTTATTTTCATCCTCAGGTTGAAAATTTTGAAACATGTATTTCACAGATGACAGATGAAGAACTGAAAGCAGAAATTTTCAAATACATCTGTGAAGAAAAGGTGGAGCAAGAAACAGAGCAAATAGAAGAGCAAATATCTGACCTTATTAAAGATCCAAAGCATTCAGGAAAAACATCGCTGTTTTGGGGAGTACTGATCAAAGAAACCACCCAGAAGCTTGACAGAATGGAATTTCCATTCCAAGTCAAGCATCATACGAGACCTCCTGATTTTCTTTCTTTCTTTGCAGGAACCACTGAAGTAACAAGGAGCAAAAAGGTGGCACGATCACTGAATAAGACAAAATTCTTTTTGCCACTTTACTGTTGGAAGAGACCCTTCAAAAGCAACGCTCACGGGATTGTCTTTGATAGGACATCCAAAACGACACTGAAACCTCCTTAATAGATAAATTTCAGTCACGTCTGGCTGAAGACGAAAAATTTAGCGCTATCAGGGAGGCAACCCATGCAATTTGTTGTAATTTATTTTTGTGTGTGAACTTTTTAATATTGTGTGTGAGTTTTGCAGGAAAAATTAAAAATGGAATTTATCAGGACAAAGCAAACCAGAACAAGCGGGATTTTCACAAAATAAAAATTTGACAAAATCACGAAGATACAAAGTTGATCCAGAAAAGACAGCCGAGTAAAAAGTCAGCTTTTGGGACGCGTCCCTATGGATTTATCCATCACAAGACATGGTTTTGTTAAAAAAAATAAAAATAAAAAGACAAATATTGGACATAGATCTTAATCGGTAATTTTTCTATATTTCAGCTAACCAGGTACTACCTTCTTAACCCTTCTTTTACTGTTTAAGACATTGAGGACAATGTCTCATTTAGGTTTGAGGGTGGGGATTAGTTAATAGTAACTTATTTTTATTATGTTATTCTTAGTCTAAAATTTTTCGAAAAATACAAAAAAAAAATTGAAAATTTTTCAAAAATTACAAAAATATTTTGCGTTTTGTGTTTTTATTTTGTCTAAAAAGGTGAAATTGGTAAAAGATAGCTGAGTAAGGAGTTTCCACTCCTGAGACGTATCTCAAACCATTTTTTTGAAACAAGTTAATTTTTGTTTATTTCATTTTGAATTATTTAATTTGTAAATTCTCCATAAAATAGAATAAAATGGATCTTCATATGTTCAGTTGACAGATATTATCAACATGCACAGTAACATATAGAAATGAACTGTAATTGAAAAGTTTGTAATATTCAGTACTCTAGTTTAATTGGAGGAAGCATCTCAAAAAGTGATGGAGTAAGAAAAAAAATCTGAGATCCGAGTTATTAAGTCTGTAAGGGCGTTTTAATACCTAGTGCCCGAAAACCAACTGGTTTTGGAGTCACTGGCCCAAAGCTCGTTACATGGATCAAATATGTTGCAAATATATATATATATATATATATATATATATATATATATATATATCTGAAGTCTGAGTAATTAAGTCCGTAGGGGTGTCTTAACACCTGGTGCCCTAAAGCCAACTGGTTTGGGAGCCACCGACCTAACACTCGCTACATAGACAGAAGATATTGTATATAAATAAAAAATAGAGAAAATCAAAAATAAAAAAAAAATTCAGAAAAATGAGAAAAATTATTTCATTGCTACAAAAAGGTGTGAATTCTAATAAAACTTTAGGACAAAAATATTACTCTCTTATCAACTGCACTTGTGACTGTTGTGGGCAAAAATGAGTTGTTTAATATTTTGTCGGCTGTGTATATGGAGAATGGTAAATATAATAGGAGAATTTACTTATTCTGTAATTTAGAAAGAAAGAAAACAACTAGTAACTTGGAGTAGAAGTTTCACCTGATTAGTCACTAACTTCTTTATTCTCTTTTCGCTTGTCTTTTTCTTTTGTGTGATTTAGTTTCACTACATTTTTTACCTTTGTAAAATGTTTGTGGGTATCATTGTTGTAAGCCCTCACGGGACTATAACTCGTCCACTAGGGACACCTAGGGGTTTAAAGGCTTGTTGCATATGCTAAATGCAACCGTGATCCCTACGAAAGTGGCTTAGTTTAATTTTAATTGTTTCTTATATTTTATTTTGTTGTTTTGCTCAAGGACTAACAAAATGTTAGGTTTGGGGGTGTGATGAGCGGAAAATATATCAATATTTACCGCCCCTTTTACTTAATATTTTGTTTAGTTTCTCGGGTTTGATGAACGTTTTGATATGTTTTAGTTTATTTTGCATATAAAATAATATTGGGACTTAATGAAATCATTTAGGATGAAATATGGGTCAAATAAGGGAAAAAATTGGACTTGACTATTAATTTTGGAGATTGGAAACTTGAAAGGGCGTTTCAACGAAGTGCAGTTTTGGAAATTCCATTTTTGCACATCTGTCATATTTTGGGCATAACTTTTTACTCTGATACCGGATTGAGCTGATTCAAGTTCCAGATTAACGAAGACTCAAAGATCTACAACTTTGAAAGACAAAATAATTTCGCATTCTAAAGATGTCATGCCCGAAATTGATGAACCATCCAGAAGTGTGTTGTGAGTAATTATTAAAGTCATTTTCAATCATTTTCAAAGCAAAAAAAAATAAAATTTAATAAATAAATAATACAAATTATCAAATCACCACCAAACATGATAAGCAATTAGTGGAGCAATTAATAATGGATTTGGTGGAGCAATTAGTGGAGCAATTAATAATGGATTTGGTGGATGATTTGATGGAGGCAAAATTTTGCCTATAAATACCAAGTCATTTCATTTGTAAAATTCATACTTTCTTCTAAGGAATTCCTTAAGAATACTAAGAAGATTGTATCTTGTTTGTTTATTTACAGCTTTCAGTAATTAATTTCCGCTTTCGCACTTTCTATTCTTTACTCTTCAGTTTTTACTTTCCGCAATTTACTTTTACGCACAACACTTTTCTTTCTTTACTTTTCAGTAATTTACTTTCAGCATTTACTTTTCAGCAATTTACTTTCAGCAATTTACTTTCAGCATTTAATTTTCAGTAATTTACTTTCAGCATTTACTTTTCAGCATTTAATTTTCAGTATTTAATTTCAGCATTTACTTTCCGTCATTTACTTTTCAGCAATTTATTTTTCAGCATTTTACTTTATGTCTTTTATTTTATTTAAGTTCTTACTAGCCCTAGTTATGTGTTAGTTATCTAGGGTTGTGATGAATTCTAATATCACCAGTTTATAAGGGGTTATTTTATAGTTTGGGTAATTTAAAGGTTTACTTATTAAGTCTTAAGCTTAATGTTTCTTGTTGTCTGATCACCATTCAGATTGATGTGGTAAATCTAAAATGAACTAGACATAGGGATTTTAGGTTTCAGCCTTAGACTTAATAGCCCACGATCTTACTTGAGGATAGATAACCCTTTATAGATTTCCTTACAGGATAAACATATACCTGTCGGGTGGGGGTAGCCATAATTGGAACTTAAACTTAATGAATCCATATAATTTGGTTGACATAGACATATGGTTCAATTGGGTTAAACTAGGTATTTGCGTCTGACCATCGATAGAGGCTTTTGCATAATTTCATATTCCAGGTTAGTAAACTGATTTATTACACAACCATGAAATAACCACTTCATCTTTTTTAAAGATATTAGAAAGATTCACAACCCTAGATCTTTGAGTATTTTATTATTTTCCTTAGTATTTTCTTTTGTTTATTTTATTTATTTTAATTAAGGAAACCATATTCAACCAATCAAACAATCATTCTCTTCTCCATTTAATTAGATATTTGTAAATAAATAGATTCAACAATTAATAACAACAGTAGGAATTAAGTCCTCGTGAGATCGATATTTTTATACTACTTGAACGATACGTGCGCTTGCATTATACGTGTGTGTTTACGCCGGTCAGCTATGGGTCATAATTTTCCAACAGTCTTGATATCACTATCTTCATCCTCTATGCTCTCAAATCCTGACTAAGATGTCGATTTTTGGTTTTTTCATGGCGCAAATTTAAATATTCCAAGTAAAGTCGTCTCAAGACTTCTTCGAATCAAACTACATATAACATGGAGTTCTGTAAATTATTTATGGAGTGGGTCTTAATAGAAGTCCATGTTGTATGTAGTTTGACTGGGAGAAGTCTTGAGGCGACTTTCCTTAGAACAATTAAATTTGCGTCATGGAAAACCCAAAGATCGTCATATTCTTGGTCAGGATTTAGGAGCACATCAAATGAAGATAGTGATATCAAGACAGATAATACAAACATAGAGAAATTTTTATGGAGAAAATGAACAAATATCTTCCTTCAGTTGATCTAGATGAGCCATTTTACTGATAATCATACAAGTATATATGCCTAAATATGTACTGACTAATTTAATGCTTGTGCTGAAGTAACGTTTCGTTATGTCACGTTAGTAGGTCCATTACAATTAACTGATTAGAATCGTAAAAAAATTATTCACTTAAAAAAATTAATTATTCACGTGCATGATTGGAATTGTAATGTTGTCAGGTTGGATACCTCGTAATGGTATCTCAAAATAACTTAGAATATCATAAATTTCTTAGGCTTCATAGGCATATGCATTGTTCATGTGCATGATTAGAATCGTAATGTTCAAGGATATTAACTATACTTGAATCCATAGATTCTATGCAGGAGGATCATTTCATGCGTTCATTATGACACTGAATCTGTGAGTGAATTCTACTTCCCTTATTATGTTTCAAGCTATTACGGTTGTGGTATTCCTTACGTACAATTTATATATTATTATTTGTGATCTACGTTTTATGTTACACAGTTTATGTTTCTTGATCTTCAAGTCAAATTTCATGTTCGCAGCTCACGTTCTCAGTTTGCAAATCACATTTACACGATTACATTTCATGTTTTCAGAAGCCATGTTTATACGTATTTAGTTTGTGTCCACTCATTATATGATTATAAATTTTCGTTTTCAGCTTGTGTGCTTCCATTACAGAGGTACTGGTTAGGAAATTCGCTCGGACGGCTTTCATCTCATACTTATTCTAAAATAGGTAATGAACCTCGTACGAGCATTGTATGCATAACCCATTACATACATTAGTTCATGATTTACATATATTCAATTCATTATTTATAATTACAGATCATGGTTTGCAGTTTATTTTTCATGTTTCACATTTAAGTTATAGTTCCCATTTTGTGCTACAGTTTTCATGTCATGTTTATAGTTTACCATTCATGTCTATAATTTACGATTATGCTCAATAGTTTATTGATAAGTACACGAAAGTGTACTTTGAACATCGTTAATTCAGCTTGATTATCATGTATTTAATCTTAATTATGGTTTATTTTGTTCTTTGTTATTAGGAAGCAATGGAACATGAATCTTGGAGCAATTGTACATGTTTCGGGACCTTGCGGATGCATCGAAAGCACGCGGGAAAAGCTGAATCACATAATCGGCGAAACCAGAAAATCGGCCACGCGTCGCGACACGGAAGCATATTCCAGGGTTTTTACTTAGTTCATTTTTTACGCAAATAAGGCCTCCGGGACTTCTCTATATAAACCCAAGTTCGTCCAAAACCCTAGGGGGAGAGAAAATGAGGAGAAAAAGAGAGAAGAAACACACAACAAAGAGCCACAAACATAAATTTGAGATTGAAGAACGAAGAAACTCCATACCAAACATGATGCTGCTGCAATCTCTTCAGGCTATGTCTCTTTCATCCATGGAGAACTAATCTCCTAGGCAAAGCTAAAGATGAACTCTTGTATTTAAGTTTTTATATTAATGTTGTTGATTCCTAAATACTCTTAAACGTTTAATTCAATTGATGTTTATTATTCTTTATTATCTTTCGTTTTATTAATCCAGAAACTGTGTTTATTCAACTTGCATATAGATTCAGTCATGCCTTTTTTATATGTGATTGGGGAACCCAGTTGTGACTGGTAAAGTTATTTTATGAGTTGTTCTTATGCTACAGTATTTCCTGAGGGTATATTGTCGACCTTAGATAGGTCATAACGATAACTTTGTGAGCTGTTACCATAGAGAAAATAAATCACTGGTTACATTGGACTTTAATATTTTTAGAATTGAATATCTTCCGATTGTTGGTTTGGGATGTGAAACCTTCAATTGAGTAATAACAGGAATCAATAACGAAATATAGGGATTTGATACAAGAGGGATTCCCGACGCTTTGCTGTTTTTCTCTGCTGATATTCTTAAAGTATTTTCCATAGTTTTTATCTTATATTATCAATTCAACCTTTCTATTTAATTAAGTTGCGGCTAACGTTTTGTTTAAGTAAATCAGTTCTTTTTAACCATCTCTCTGAGGAATCGACACCCCAACTATACTGCGATAACCGCAAGTACTTTTTGGGCGTGATCAAATTTTGGCGCCGTTGCTGGGGAGACGGTTTACAAGTAAAATGAGCAGTTTTGCTTGGTCAACAACAAAAGCGGTAATTTCGTTCCATCTTATTTTTTTTATTCATTTTATTTTATTTCAATTTCAGTTTTAGTTTAGTTTTGATTATTAGTTTATTTTTTTAATTATTTATTTATTTCGTTAATTTTATTTCAGTTTTAATTTTAATTTTGAATTTTTATTTATTTATTTAATTTATTCTTTTATTTTTGTTTATAGTTTTATTTGTGTTTAATTGCATGCCTAGACGTAGGGATAGTTTGGTAGATTTGTTAGGATTGAAGAGGAAAACTCAGACTCAAAAAGTCTGTTTGATAATCTTTTTGCCACACCATCTACATCTAGCACACAGAGCATGAGTGAGTACGAGAGACCACCCATGAGGACTCTTGAAGAGTAACTTCATCCCACTCGCACAGTTACACCATCGTGCATCATGTTTCCTCTTAATGCACCACATATAGACTTTAAGCCTGGAATGATACAATATCTCCCAACCTTTCATGGTTTGGAGAATGAAAACCCTTATGTGCACATTAGAGAGTTTGAAGAGGTTATAGTGACTTTCCATGACCGGTTCGGAACCACAAACACAATTAGACTTAAGTTCTTCCCCTTTTCCCTTAAGGATAGAGCTAAAAGCTGTTTATATTCTTTGAGACCTCGGTCAATAGGTTCATAGGGTGAGATGACACTGACATTCTTTAACAAATATTTCTCACACCTTAAAACGAATGCCCTGAAAAGATAAATCTCTACCTTCTCCCAGAAAGACAGTGAAACTCTTTATCAAACGTAGGAGAGGTTTAAAGAGATGTTAGCTAGTTGTCCTTGTTGGGGTTTTGGGCGGCAATTCAGGTAACCGCAGTGGAACGCGGAAAATCAAAATTTTTCGATTTTAATAATTTTTCTTGGGTAATTAAAATAAAATAATTTATCTTAATTACTCAATACTTAAAAACTGAAATTTTTACCCAAAAATCAGATTTTTCAGTAATTACCGTTTTGCCCCAAAACTTTGTATTTTTGTCATTTTAGTCCTAAATTGTCAAATACAATTCTAATGGATTCCAAATCAATCCCAAAATGATTTATACATGTCTAATACATGAAAATATAATTTGCAACTCAAAGAAACTGATTTTACAGAAATTGCCGAATTGTCCCCATATTTTCAAGAATTTGCAATTTGGTCATTTTTGTTCAAAACATGTCAATATCAAATCCAAAAATTCCCAAATTTAATATACATCATATATACATCAAATCTCATCACATATATGAAAAGCCCCAAATTTGGTGAATGTTAAAAACCCTAATTTTATAATTTCACAAATTAACAAAATTAACACCAAATTAATTAAATTCAATACTTTAATTCAATTCCCACAATACCAAACAAGCCTCACCATCATGAAACAACTCAAGAACAATTCTAGGTCAAACATGAGTGGCTAAGTAACTCTAGAATGGAAACTAACCATCAAATGGTAAAATGAACTGAGAATATATGATTTAACTCTTCTATCATCATCTCTCCACTTTTTGAGAGTCTCATGTTCCTCTGGTGTTGCATCATCTGCTATGGCAAGTGGCAACGGACCTTCTAACACATATTCTATTTGCTCATACCCAAGAACAATTCTCATATCCAAGTCCCTATCTACAAAGCTTTTGGCGCCTTTAAGTTTGTTCTTATCAAGTATACGAGCAAAAGGATTAGAAGCAGGTGCCGCCATCGCAAATCTATCATATAGATAGCGAAAAACGGTTAGCAGACTAAACAGTTTCACATAATATAAAAATAAACAAAGCATAAATAGATCATGGATTTTTAATCTAAAAATGCCCCTCCCACTATTACATGCAATACTGTAATCCCCAAACAAAATGCAAACAAATAATTAATCTAATTAATTATAATAGCGAAAGGTGGATCCCATGAATATATTTCAGCTCACAGCTTTGGCACGACCTCGCATACGTATATTCATGAGGTAGACAACTCATTATCAATCACTCAATAGTGACCTCTGGGTTCCGGTCCTGGTCGTTTCTCATTGTGATAGCTTTGGCACGTTCACAAGGAGGCGTACCAAGGTTAAAATTGTCAATGATAAATTCAGGATACTTGCGTAGTCCTGACAACTTTGGCAAGTTCAAGATTTCCGCTTTCGCTTGAACTTATCTAGTATCACATATACATCTGGTATGGATAAATTTCTATCAACTACACCCTTACTGATTTGGCACGATCTCGGATGCAGCCAAAGAACAGATATCCACAAACCGTATTGACAAGACGAACCAAGAAATATGCATCAAATACATATTACTTTTAAAACCTTATTAATTGGGGATTTTTCGCAAAGATGATACGTATTTTTAATTTAATCAAATTAAATAAATACAAGCATGTATCAAGTAAGAACATAATTAAACATTGAATTTAAAGGCATATTCATATCATGTGTTCAGGTTCAGACCGGCTCTAATACCATTTTTGTTGGGATTTTGGGCGGCAATTTGGGTAAACGCAGCGGAACGCGGAAAATCAAAATTTTATGATTTCAATAATTTTTCTTGGGTAATTAAAATAAAATAATTTATCTTAATTACTCAATACTTAAAAGCTGAAAATTTTACCCAAAAATCATATTTTTCAGTAATTACCGTTTTGCCCCCAAAACTTTGTATTTTTGTCATTTTAGTCCTAAATTGTCAAATACAATTCTAATTGATTCCAAATCAATCCCAAAATGATTTATACATGTCTAATACATGAAAATACAATTTACAACTCAAAGTAACTGATTTTCCAGAAATTGCCGAATGGTCCTCATATTTCCAAGAATTTACAATTTGGTCTTTTTTTGTTCAAAACATGTCAAGATCAAATCCAAAAATTCCCAAATTTAATATACATCAAATCTCATCACATATATGAAAAGCCCCAAATTTGGTGAAGGTTAAAAATCCTAATTTTATAATTTCACAAATTAACAAAATTAACACCAAATTAATTAAATTCAATTCTCACAATACCAAACAAGTATGAAACAACTCAAGAATAATTTCAGGTCAATCATTAGTGGCTAAGTAACTCTAGAATGACAACTAACCATCAAATGGTAAAAGAATACAAATAAACTAGTTTACATGCATTCTTTAAACATATGTATGCTTCTATCTTTCATCCAAGTTCCCAATCATCTAAAACACATCCATAAAAGAGTAGAGAACAGACTAAGCTACACATGTTGAAGTCTAGTATATTAGAAATATTTTTCGTGTAGGAAAAAGTAAGAAAAACTGACTAAAATACTTGATTTTCCAAGCTTTTCTTCATTTTTTCTCCTTTTTCTCTCAAAGCCTCTTTTGTATTTGTTTTTAGGGTTCTTGAGAAATAAAACAAAAAATGAAAACATGGCTTATATATTTATTCTCAAAAGCCACGAAAATATAGGGAAAATATTAGCCAAGTTTATTTATTTCAATAAATAATTAGAAAAAGATTTAATTAAATTTGTGGTTATAAATCATTAAACAATTTAATATTGATCACAAATCAACCAATTAAATCATGCCAATTTATCCAATTAAAAAATACCATTTAACTTACTTTATTTAAGTAAACAAGATATTAATTATTTGAATAATTTCAACATTTGAATAATCAAATAATTAAATACAAATATCTCAAATATATGTATTATATTTACATTAAATAATCAAAATACATATATTAATAATAAATGTCAAATATCACAATTCGACATTTAAAAAATGGCCGAAAGATCTCAAACGCATGTATTATCGTTTAACCGTTAAACGACTTATAAATAATCAGTATTATTTATAAATGTTGCCCTAGTGCTCTACAAGTATATTTCATTAGTGAGACTCTCTAGGTTCAGACATATCCGTCACAAAATCCAATTTCGTGTCAATAATCTACCCACCCGTAAATTATGAAGAACGCAGATAAAATCTATGAACCATACAGGTCGAGGTCACTGCATACGTATAATCCTTCCGTCACAGGTATCCGGATTATCCTAGAGATATAGATACTAACGTCAAATCTCTATAGGTATAATCTCGTCGACGATTCTATTAGCAATCTCTTAAAATAACACTTAGAATTGATTTCTACAGTGTATCACGGGCCCATGGATTTAACAGATTGCTAATTCCATAATGGATACATATGCTCTGTACACAAAACTGACGGATCCTATCTTGATACGCACAGGATATCTTGAGGATCAGTCCACACTCAATGAACAAGCGAAGGTCTGATCTAAATAGATCGGTGATATGACTGCCATCAAAGTGTGGAGGATACCTCATATATCCACAGTGGTATCTAAAGTTGAAGGATCACTATGCTCACTCAACCCAAGATGATTCTCATTGACGTTGGTGTACCATCTATTAAGAATCTTCAGTGAGACGTTCAGTGTTTATTCGATATAAACACCTACGTGTCTAAATGAGTCTCCCGAGACTCATGGTTCATTAAGAAACCATTAGAATCCAACATTCCAATATACGACATGTACCGGTCTCAGCGGGTTTACTTACTGACCAAGTAATTGTAAACCTTGACCAGGAACAGTTAATGAATGATACTGTTATGATACTGCTCAATGTCAGTTGCAACGCATTTGCAACTATATCATAACCAATCACTATATGGTCTTTTACGTCTTTACCATATAATAAAAGAATTTATATTATAGAAACTTTTATTTTATTCATTAATAAAATATATACAAGAGTATTTACAGGGAAATACATAAGAAATTGGCGCTCAGAGCACCAACTCGAACAAAATCTCCCACTTGCCCTAGTGCCAATATCGATTGTATCTAATACCCACTGACTCCACATGCTTATCAAATAACTTCGGAGGTATGGCCTTCGTGAGCGGGTCTGCTACATTATCTTCACTGGGAACTTTGCACACGATAATGTCACCTCGCGACACAATCTCTCGAATGATGTGGTACTTTCGTTCCACATTCTTTGATTTTTGATGCGCCCTCGGTTCCTTTGCTTGCGCATTGGCATCAGTATTATCACAGTATAATGGAATCAGATTCTCGATACTCAAGATAACTCCCAATTCTGTGATAAACTTTTTAAGCCAAACAGCTTCTTTTGCAACTTCAGAAGTAGCAATATATTTCGCCTCTGTGGTGGAATCAGCTGTAGACCCCTGTTTGGAACTTTTCCAATAAACTGCACCTTCGTTAAAGGTAAATACGAATCTTGATGTAGACTTTCTATCATCGGGATCCGATTGGAAATCAGAATCCGTATACCCATTAACCTGCAATTCATTTCCTCCATATATGATAAACTTATCCTTAGTACCTTTAAGATACTTCAGGATATGTTTAACAGCCATCCAATGGTCATTTCCTGGATTGGATTGATATCTACTGGTTATACTAACCGCATAGCTAATATCAGGCCTCGTATATAACATGACATACATAATACTACCCAAACATGAAGCATAAGGCTGATTAGACATTCTAATCTTCTCATCTCATGTTTGTGGACACATCTTCTTCGAAAGATGAATGTCATGTCTGAATGGTATATTTGATGTCTTACAGTTAATAAAATTATACCGTTCTAAGATCTTATCTATGTATGTTGATTGGGATAACCCAAAAAGCTTCATTTCTCTATCCTTATAGAGTTTTATACCCAAGATATAAGAAGCTTCACCCAGGTCTTTCATGGAGAAATTCTTACAGAGGTAAGCTTTAACGCCTTTCATCATTCCTATATCATTTCCAATAATTAGGATGTCATCGATATAGAGAACCAAAAATACTATCATACTCCCACTGGCCTTCTGGTACACATAGGATTCTTCGGTATTCTTGAGAAAACCAGACAGTCTAATAATCTCTTCGAATTGAAGATTCCAACTTCGCGAAGCTTGTTTAAGTCCATAAATAGACTTCTTAAGCTTACAAACCATGCCTGAGATTTCGCTGGATACAAAACCCTCCGGCTGTTCCATATAGATTTCTTCGTCAAGAAACCCATTTAGAAAAGCTGTTTTGACATCCATTTTCCAAATCTCATAACCATGGTAAGTAGCAATAGATAATAAAATCCTTATAGACTTTAGCATCGCAACTGGTGAAAAAGTTTCATCGTAGTCGACGCCAGGTCGCTGCGTGTAACCTTTAGCTACCAGTCTGGCCTTAAGGGTTTCAACCTTTCCGTCAGGCCCATGCTTCCTCTTGTAAACCCATTTACTGCCAATCGGAACAATTCCTTCAGGAAGCGGAACCAAGTCCCAAACTTGATTATGATGCATAGAGTCTAACTCTGATTTCATGGCCTCTTGCCACTTCACGGAGTCGATGTCCAACATCGCTTCTCTTTAGGTATAAGGGTCAGTCTCTTCGACTAAGAAAACATCTAGACTCTATTTTTGTATCAAATACAAGAGTTCAGGAGGTCTAGACACCCTTTGGGACCTACAGAATGTGTGTGTTGAAGGCTCTTCATTTATTTGAACTTCAGGTTCCTCCAATGGTTCATTGGTTCCAGGTTGTACTTCATCAAGTTCAACATGTCTATGATTACCTTCTTCAGATAAAAAAACTACCTCTAGAAATTTTGTGAAGCGAGCTACGAACACATTTCGATGCTCGGTATCATAGAACAAATATCCTTTCGTATTTGAAGGATATCCAACAAACCTAAACTTTTGCCATCGAGGCGAAAGATTATCTTGCTGAGCCATCCTGACATAGGCAGGACAACCCCAAATCTTAACATAATTAAGATTCGGTTTCCTACCAATCCATATCTTATATGGAGTTGTAGGAACAGCCTTGGAAGGAATCTAATTCAAAAGATGAGCATCAGTTAAAAGAGCATATCCCTATAAGTAATAGGGCAAATATGTAAAACTCAACATCGATCGAACCATATCCAATAAAGTCTGATTTCTCCTTTCGGACACTCCATTGTGCTGTGGAGTACCCGGAGAAGTATATTGAGCGAGAATCTCATTCTCTTTTAAATAATCGGTAAAATCACCACTCATATATTCACCACATCGATCAGATCGAAGACATTTAATTTATTTACCAGTCTATTTTTCTGATTCATTTCAGAATTCTTTGAACTTTTCAAAGGTTTTCGATTTCTGTTTCATCAAATAAACATAACAATATCGTGACAAGTCATCGATAAAGGTAACGAAGTATGAAAAACCACTGTGAGCAGTGTGACTCATGGGACCACATACATCAGAATGTATTAGTTCCAATAAGTCAGTG
Organism: Zanthoxylum bungeanum; assembly: GCA_019454045.1. Lineage (NCBI taxonomy): Eukaryota > Viridiplantae > Streptophyta > Magnoliopsida > Sapindales > Rutaceae > Zanthoxylum > Zanthoxylum bungeanum. The sequence goes on along the minus strand of SKCR01036853.1, from coordinate 39,814 downwards.
GCTCGGTGTCCTACACCCGAAAATGGGGCTTTGGTCATTTTACCCCGAATACAAGATTTAAAAGTTGGATAAGGTTTAATTAAGATCATATATCAAACTATTCCTAACCAACTGGGTTAGGATTGTTGGACAATTATGACCCATAGCGTCACTATTTGAACAGATCACGGTGTTGTTGTACAAATTAACTATGTGACAAAGGAGATTGCACTCTTATCATTTGTGATTAGATCACCTAGATGTATAAATGATGAGAGGTCCCTATGATTTGTTCCTGGATTGAGAATGATATGAGACAGTATCAGTCCACGAAGGATAAATCATTAAATATCCCTAGTAAGAGTATTATCGAGATTGGACATCAATAAATACGTAAAAGACTAGTATTACACTTGTGCGCGTTTGTGAGAGCACAACGGCATAGTTCTTATAAATTTGGGTATATGATACTCATGCAAGTGTAATAGGAGGTTGTGTTTCACCGATGGTACGGGAAACAGCTTCGCTCTGGATAAGACCCCCTCGGAATTCTATTGGTAGTATGACTATGTGTCTATGGAAGTCCGAAATCAGGGTAGGTGTATTTGGTCTTAACCTGAGACTTGCACCGCTAATACATACGACAATCAATATACTTTGGTTGAGGTCGTCCAGGGCTTTAACCGTTTCTGTGTAGGCCGATTCTGGGTATATCAAGAATCATAGTGTGTTGGGTGTGATGTCAAGATGGAAGTGTTACTCCAGTCATATGGAGATGATGGTCATGTAGGATACGGTACTGGTTCTCTTAAGTGCTGCAGCCATCGGGATAATATGACTTGGTCATAGTTATCCGATATAGAGACTAGTTACCAGAGATCCGACATGTGCTTCGTACGGGGCGGACACAATTCCAGCCCTAGACCTAACACGTGATCATTTGATACTGGACAGAAATACGCAATACTACGTATACTACGCCTGATACAGATCCTTTACTCCTGTAAGGATGTTTCCGGAGAATTGGGGAGGCATGGTGCTTTGCTAGAGGCCAACCTTGTCTTGTAATTCGGTATAAACGTAGTACTTGGTACTTACGTGTTCAGATAGTCCGACGACCGAATTTACTGCCAACATATCCGGGGATCTCATGGGTCGCTTCCCAAAGATTCACCGATGACGTATAACTCGCACTCTAAATTAATCTGGGATTAAATAGAAGAGAGAGAAAATTAATCTGGGATTAATTACGAAGATATTTTATCTGGGATAAAATATCATTAAAGAGAGATAACGATTAATTTGGAATTAATCGAGAAATTAATATATTTGATATATTAAACGAAATTGGATTTCGACGTGGAATTAAAATTATATTTTAATTCGGGCGAGCGAATTAATTTAGAATTAATTCGTTAGCGACGTGAATAGTGATTTCGCTAGGCGTAATCAATTAATTACGACGCAACGGAAAATTCGTTAATTTAGAATTAGCAAACCCGAGCCCGAGATGATTTGCGAGAGCATTCACATTTCGAATTCGAGTGCGGCACGTCAAATCAAGCGTCAAATCGCTAGTCGTATCAAGCGTCAAATCACAAGTCACTTTGAGTGATGTGACATGGCAAGTTGATGGATTGAGTGATGTGGGTGGTTGGAGGCTTTAAATGGTTTGACCTTTTAAAGCCAAATTCACATGAAATGCATGTGAAATTCAAATGAGTGTATATAATACACAAATTTGGAACCAACCAAATAAAATCTCTCTCATTTTCTTCTCTTTCTTGCTCACGCCCATGGAGGCAAAATGAGCTCACTGGTTTGCAACAAAACCGTGAGTTGGGAAGCATAGAGTTGGGTTTTTATGGCAAAAACCGCAAGTGCTAGCACACTACGAAATATGCGAAGGTGATAGGGAAGCTCACCCATGAGCCGGGAACCATTCGACGATGTTTGGAGCTTGACGAATGACCAAAAATGAAGCCAAAACAGTGAGCATAAAAACTGTAGTTCACGCCAAACCAGTGAGCATTTTTGGAGTTTCGTTGCTTGCCGCGTCGCTCAACCGATCGATGTAAGTATTCCGCAACTTCGTCGATGTGTATTCGTAATGTTTTCATGCTTATAATCGATCCTGGACCTTAATAGAAACCAACAATGGCATCTAGAGCAAGGTTTGAGCATGAAAAGTTTAGGGCTTAAAATTTGGGTAAAATGTTTTTAAGCATGATTTGGTTGAATTTGATGATTGAGTATGCTTAAAACATGATTAATTGAAGTTTGATTTGATCAATTTCAAGAAAATTGATTTGGAATAATTTTCCCCCAAAATTGGGTGTTGGCCGAATGTTAGGTCATACAATATGTCTTGGTGATTTTGATTTTTGATTCATTTGATGTGTTGGAAATCATTAGGGAATGTTTATTTAATGTTGAATTTGATTCAATTGGATTGGATTTTGAATTTGGCATAATAAACCCTAATTGCCGAGAATAATAGCCTTAATTATGTCTTGGATTTTTTATTGTTAATTCATTGGATGAGTTAAAATCATTCGGGAATGTTGATTAATGTCGATTGTGGAATTAATTGGATTGAATTCGAATCGGACAAAATACCCCTCCCTTGGCCGAGACTTTGAGCATGTGTTTGGGTTTGATTTTAATTAAATTGTGTTTGACATGATTTAATGTAAATGAGCATGATTAGTTATGTTAATTAATATTTTAGAAATGTTAATTGGGTAATTGGTTGTGTATTGCACTTTATGTAATTCAATTGTGAAATTGGGTTTTGTGATTTAATTATAATTGGGCCTTAAAATTGGATTTGGGCTTTAATGTTGTAATTGGGCTTGTTGGGCTTTGTTGTACAAAGTTGGGTTAAGGCAAAATTGGTTGGATCCAATTGGGCCCATAACCGCCTCCATAAGCTCAAATGCGACTTATTGGACCTTTAAAGTTTAATTGGGCCTAATGAGCCAAGATTGATTTTTGGGCTTATGGGGTAACTCCCGGATTGGATTTTGGTTATTCGGTTTGACCCGAGTTGACCAAAAGTCCACGCCTCAAGAAATTAATTAAAAGCCCATTGGACTTTAATTAAATTGACGTTGGACGTTAATCGGGCTTTGAGACCCGAAGCGATTAAATTTGGAATTTAAGTCGTAAAAGTTCATTAATAAAGTGTGTTATTTAATTTGGAATTAAATAGTGAATTAGAATTAAATGCTTATTGAATTGGATTTAATTATGTAGTTTAATTTAATTCAAGAATTCGTACTTTGAGTACTTATTCGTAAAAACGAGTTTGACTCGAGGAAAATCAAATCGTTGTTTGAACATTGGATGATCACTAATTATCAGATTAATTAATTTGATTAGATTGATTGATAACATGCTTGTGTGAATACATGGTTGCGATGCATGAATAATGTATATCGGATGGATATTAGATGGCTGAGACAATTTTAGAAATTGTTGTAATAAATTTGATTTATTAATTGGACCTGCGTGTCCAGCCTTATTACCTCTCATTTCTTTGTATTCTCTTCTCACCTATTCCCCTCAATGTAAATGAGGTTTCTTTAGAAGTGTAGTGTAACGGGTAGAAGCAATACATGTGCTAACGGGAGAGAGAAAGTGATAGATTTGATCTAGGATCAATGTGTAAAGTATCCATCCGCATATCATTATTATTTTTTCATATGCGCTTTATTATGTGTTTAGAATGCATGTTTAAGGGTGTATGATGATGAGACCTTAAAAAAGATAATAAATTGGTTGCCAATTTGCACTCGAAAAACCCTTGCAAAATATTAAGCGTCTTTCCTGTCATTGAGTGATTCTCACTCAAGATCCGAGACGGCATTGGTTTGTTGGCCAAAGTCAAGGCCTTTGTCTGTCGAAGATGTGTTTGAATCACGAAAGCTTTGTTCCATGTCAGTGTCTTGTCCAAGTTGTGGTTTGTTGGCCAAAGTCAAGACCACTTCTTGTCCATCGACATTGATTACGAAGCTTTCCATGGTCAATGGGTTGCGCTTGACTGGGATCACTAAGTTTGTTGTGCCAAAGCCAAGGCTTAGTTGATTCAGAGGAAAAAGGTTAGGTAATACATTGGATGTATTGGCATATATAAGATATATGTTTCGGACTTGGAAGTCCCCCTACCGGATCTAGGAATTGGATTGGATCCAATCGATCTTAGAGATCTACCTAGTTAATTATCATACAATTTGTTGGCCAAAGTCAAGATTGTGTGATATTTAACGGGATCCTAGCCCACTAGGAAACGCGGTTTCCCGAGTACTCAACAGAGGGTTAGAGGCTCGCCGAAAAATAGTGGGAGGCAAGAATTGAATTTGCAATATTCATTCAATTACTCGCCATACACGCTCAAACAAATATTAATTCGTCAAAGAAATTAAATGTTAGTTGGACTAATATTTAAATTGTTGTTTTAATAAATAGTTGGACTATATATTCAAACTAATCATTTATAGTTGATTTTATAATTGGATTATAGTAATCAATATAATTGATTTTAATCTATTAAAATTTATAGTTGATTAAATAGTTGGACTATTGTAATTATTATAATAAATAGTACCTAAATGGTTAATTAAATAGTTGGACTATTAGAATCAAGATATAAATTGAAAGATTGACATTTAAAACATAATCCTAGGAAAATGTGTTTAAATGGTTTAATTTTCAGATTGGGAATTAAATTCCAGGATGGTCCTGGAAATAGAATAAATTACTTTATTTGATAAAATAACATATTATGCCTACGCTCGGAGTTAAGCAAATAGTAGAGCATAATCTTTGGAAGATTATGTGATGATAACTTTAGTGCTTAATCCATTAAGCTTGTCGCAGTAGACTCCTTAATTTCTGAATCAGAACTAAGATTAGATTCTTAAAGTATAATTAAATTGAAGGATCTTCATAAATCTATACTTAGATTTTTGAAGTAAACAAATTGCAATAATAAACTCTTGGAGAGTTAATGACTATTCTCAAGGAGATAAAGTCAAAGTTTGCAATTAGGCAAGTAGCGCAAGGCGCACCTTACTTCGATATTCCAGAATGCCAAGGCTTGGCCAAAGGCTTCTGGAGTGTGGAAAAATGGCAAAGGCAAAATCATTATAGTCTTCTAGGAAGAAAAGAGGACATATCCCAAGAAGGAATTGAAGACGAGCAAGGCTCTGCCTTCAAATATGTTTGTCATAATTATGTTCACAACTAGTATTAAAATTAGATTTAAATACTTAGTATGGTACATAAATATGTATTGATGTTTAAATCTGTTTTGAACAAGATACTGACTTCAATAGAGATTAATTGTGAATCGGAAACGGGACGAAAGTCGCTGTTTTGACCGTAGATACCTAAGTTTAGGAACTACCCTTTTGGTATTTACGTAAATTAGGAAACTGTTTTAATGTAACTAGTTTGACTAGGAACATTATCTTTATATCAGTGTTTAATCCGTTGCGGATTGAACCTTATATTTTAGAACACTCAAGTGTTTTATTATATAAAGATGATATTAGATAAACACATTAGATGTGAACAACAGAATTTATATTTAGAATATAAATAAATCTCACACGTATATCATGATAAACAAATAGCTCGAACTGATTTGATCATGGAGAAACTTAAAAGTGGCAATGTTGTCTGGGACACATTAAACAAGACTCGTATATCCGCACTTTTGAAGAGTGGGTACTAGGACATATTTGATTCCAATCAAATAAAGTCTACGAATCTAGTTTATCGGGCAAAGTGCCTAAAACACTATTTACTTGGTAAAAGTGTAAATGCCACCGATCTGTTAGCCCTAATTCATAGTAAAGTTAGTGGGCCCATGTCTAGCTAGGCTAGATGTGGATATTTCGTGACCTATACGGATGTGGCTTCGCGTAATGGTTATGTGTTTCTTTTGAAGAACTCAAATCGGAAACTTTTATAGTTTCGACACGAAATAGACAAACAGATCGGCTATAGTATTAAACCATTACGGTAAGACCGTAATGGAAATTACTTAAGCAATAAGTTTCTAAAATACTTGAAAGAGTAAAGTATTCGTTCAAAAGAGGACTCCTCCAGGAACACGTCAATTTGACGGTGTGTCCGAACCGAGTAACCGAATTTTGTTAGACATGATTAGGTTAATCATGAGTCGCTCTGAGCTACCTTCCTTCAAAGGATAAGCATTAACAGTGCATAACTTATTTAGAATAAGGTTCCATTAAAGTCTGTTTGACAGATATCATATTAGATATAAAGGGAAAAAGAAACCGGTTTCTCATTCATGACCATTTGAGTATGCTAGGCATATGTTTGGATAATACCAAACTAAAACCCAAATTGGATAAGTGCAAAATTGTAGGTTATCCTAGGGATACCATAAGTATTGTACTTATACATCTCACAAGAGAACAATTAGATTGTTGCTCACCATGGGGATTTCCTGAGAGGAATACCGATATGCAGTGGTAAGTGGGAGGATAGTAAAACTCGATGAAAATCGGAGTAATACTATTCCAGGCATCGAATCCTAATGGAACACAAAATAGTTCATCAAGGATGAAACTATACCATTAATCTTCGAATACACAAGAACCGCGTAGGTCGGAGAGAGTCAGAAAACAACCTGGGGTATGGGTTTCTGATCTCACCTCATAAAAGATGTCAATCTTTTGAGGTATACCAACTGACTACGTATGAGGAAGTGATACAAGGTATCGACTCCCTATCATGACAAAGTGCCATGAGTCCGAAATGGATAATGCTTGCTAAAGCTGTGTATTTCATTTTTGAAATATGACAGCTTTGCGGGAAAATCACTTTCCTGAAAAAGGAAACCTTTTGGAGGATGTTTACAACATCCTGGCGGTTTTGTCGTACCAAAACTAGCAAACAAGGTTTGCGGGTTATTTGATCCATGTTTGGATTGATGCAAGCATTAGGTTCTAGGAATTATCGTTTTGATGTAATCATAATGGTGTATGATTTAATTCAAAACGAAAATGATTCTTGTATATATAAGAGCGTTAGTGGGAGCGCACTGACATTGGCTGTCCTATAAAATAATGATAATACGTCATTTCTTGGAAATGATATTCCCATAAAAACAATCGGTGAAAGCTTGGCTTTCGATAAAATTCTCTGAGAACTCGTACATTGAAAAACGTACGCGACCTGGTGTCTCATACGCTTTGAGCATATGGAGTCACAAACAGGCCAATCCGAGTGATAGTCACTGGATTGATGTTAAGAACATCCGTTAGTATCTTAGAGAACTAAGGATGATGTCTTAGTCTATGGAGAAGGAGTACTTGAAGTGACTGGGATCACTACTGCAAGTTTCCTAAACCGATAAAGACGACTGAAAGTCGCAAACGGTACTACACAGTTTGAATAACGGTACAGTGAGCTGGAAATCTTCAAAGCAAGATACTGTTACCAAAAAAACAACAAATGTGGGTTATTGCTGCAGCTGAAGCAGCAATAGAAGCCTTCTGGGTCGATAATAAATCTAATTAGATTAGATATAGTTCTGTTAGCAGCCGAGCTAGGCGTCAGCACAGGCTAAAGAATTAATGGTCTCATCAACGATCCAGATATATACTTCGACTATTCATCTGATTCGTTTGGATCATACATCGTGGCGATGTGATGATCGTATAAATCGCATCAGACGATAATCTTACAAATCCGCTGACAAAAACCTTTCCTCAGCAATTTGAGCCAACCGTACATAGTTCGGGAGTCAAGCACTCGAGTGACTGGCTATAGGCCAAGTGGGAGATTGTTGGACAATTATGACCCATAGCGTCACTATTTGTACAGATCACGGTATTATTGTACAAATTAACTATGTGACAAAAAAGATTGCAATCTTATCATTTGTGATTAGATCACCTAGATGTATAATTGATGAGAGGTCCCTATGATTTTTTCCTGGATTGAGAATGATATGAGACAGTATCAGTCCACGAAGGATAAATCATTAAATATCCCTAGTCAGAGTATTATCGAGATTGGACATCGATAAATACGTAAAAGACTAGTATTACACTTGTGCGCGTTTGTGAGAGCACAACGGCATAGTTCTCATATATTTGGGTATATGATACTCATGCAAGTGTAATAGGAGGTTGTGTTTCACCGATGGTACGGGAAACAACTTCGGTCTGGATAAGACCCCCTCAGAATTCCATTGGTAGTATGACTATGTGTCTATGGAAGTCCGAAATCAGGGTAGGTGTATTTGGTCTTAACCTGAGACTTGCACCGCTAATACATACGACAATCAATATACTTTGGTTGAGGTCTCCAGGGCTTTAACCAGTTTCTGTGTACGCCGATTCTGGGTATATCGAGAATCGTAGTGTGTTGGGTGTGATGTCAAGATGGAAGTTTCACTCCAGTCATATGGAGATGATGGTCACGTAGGATACGGTACTGGTTCTCTTAAGTGCTGCCGCCATCGGGATAATATGACTTGGTCATAGTTATCCGATATAGAGACTAGTTACCAGAGATCCGACATGTGCTTCGTACGGGGTATACACAATTCCAGCCCCAGACCTAGCACGTGATCATTTGATACTGGACAGAAATACGCAATACTACGTATACTACGCCTGATACAGATCCTTTACTCCTGTAAGGATGTTTCCGGAGAATTGGGGAGGCATGGTGCTTTGCTAGAGGCCAACCTTGTCTTGTAATTCGGTATAAACGTAGTACTTGGTACTTACGTGTTCAGATAGTCCGACGACCGAATTTACTGCCAACATATCCGGGGATCTCATGGGTCGCTTCCCAAAGATTCACCGATGACGTATAACTCGCACTCTAAATTAATCTGGGATTAAATAGAAGAGAGAAAATTAATCTGGGATTAATTACGAAGATATTTTATCTGGGATAAAATATCATTAAAGAGAGATAACGATTAATTTGGAATTAATCGAGAAATTAATATATTTGATATATTAAACGAAATTGGATTTCGACGCGGAATTAAAATTAGATTTTAATTCGGGCGAGCGAATTAATTTAGAATTAATTCGTTAGCGACGTGAATAGTGATTTCGCTAGGCGTAATCAATTAATTACGACGCAACGGAAAATTCGTTAATTAGAATTAGCAAACCCGAGCCCGAGATGATTTGCGAGCGCATTCACATTTCGAATTCGAGTGCGACACCTCAAATCAAGCATCAAATCGCTAGTCGCATCAAGCGTCAAATCACAAGTCACTTTTAGTGATGTGACATGACAAGTTGATGGATTGAGTGATGTGGGTGGTTGGAGGCTTTAAATGGTTTGACCTTTTAAAGCCAAATTCACATGAAATGCTTGTGAAATTCAAATGAGTGTATATAATACACAAATTTGGAACCAACCAAATAAAATCTCTCTCATTTTCTTCTCTTTCTTGCTCACGCCCATGGAGGAAAAATGAGCTCACTGGTTTGCAACAAAACCGTGAGTTGGGAAGCATAGAGTTGGGTTTTTGTGGCAAAAACCGCAAGTGCTAGCACACTACGAAATATGCGAAGGTGATAGGGAAGCTCACCCATGAGCCGGGAACCATTCGACGATGCTTGGAGCTTGACGAAGGACCAAAAACGAAGCCAAAACAGTGAGCACAAAAACTGCAGTTCACGCCAAACCAGTTAGCATTTTTGGAGTTTCGTTGCTTGCCGCGTTGCTCAACCGATCGATGTAAGTATTCTGCAACTTCGTCGATGTGTATTCGCAATGTTTTCATGCTTATAATCGATCCTGGACCTTAATAGAAACCAACAAGGCATTTCACGCCTATATGACCCAACCTCATGTTGACTGAGGAACGACAATGCCGAGCGCAGCGGAACACGCCCGATATCAAATCCCGAGCGAATAATTTTTTTTTATTTATTTTCGGCAGCAGCTAAAAACAGTGTTTAAAAATTTTATCAACATAATTTATTCCAATACATCAAAATAAATTTTCGATAAGCTCAAAAAATTATTTTAAACACTTTAATCAATTTATCAACTCTTGACAAATTAAATCCAAGTATTAAATTAATTTTCCAACACTTGAAAAATTAATCCAAGCAAACAAAATTATTTTTCAACACTTGAAAAATTAATCCAAGCATACAAAATTATTTTGCAACACTTGAAAAAATAATCCAAACTTACAAAATTAATATATCAACTATATACCAATTTTTCATACACTTGAATGCTTCAAGAACCTCACATACATGCTTCTAATTAATCCAACACTTCTACAACAATTTTTCTCAACACAAAACATAAAAAAATTAACAAATAATTATACAAATTAAATTTACCAACTATTGCTTTCAAGCCTTGCCAATTGTTGAAGCCTTGCATCCAAAATTCCCAAATCCTCCAAGCTTTGAACTTCCTTCTTTCTCCACCAAATTGAGCTCCTCCAAAAATAAATCTTGGTGATCAAAAGGTGGTTTGATCACTCAAGAATGGCAACCAACTTTTCCCCAAAATTCAACTCTTAAACCCTAGGAAAAAATAATGCTTCAAGAACACAAATTAACCCTCAACTCTTAAGGATTAATTCCATGTTCATGATGATTTATTTGGATAATTTTGGTGAGTATTTGGCTTGATTTTGGAAAGCAAAAATCAAAATTTTCTTTCTCTTGCTCAGCAGTGGCAGTGAGCAAAAGAAGGGGTTGTTGTTTTTGGTTTGGCAGAGGGGAGAAGCCAAAAAATCAAAAACCAATTTCTTCTTTTTTCTTAGTTTCGGCAGTGGGTTAAAATAAGGGAAAGTGAAGTTTGCTTTTTGTTTTTATTAAAATTATTTAAAGAAAAACAAAACTAAACCAATTAACAAACCATAGTTCAAGGGAATCTTTTCCCTACACCACAAATTTCAAAAAATTAACTTAACCAAAGTTCAAAATTAATCTCACCACTAAGTCAACTTAGTTACAATTAAAAGCTTTAGTTACATTAACCAAAATTATTCAATTGCATTAACTAAAGTTGCTTTAATTAATTAAAACTTTTATTTGTATAAACCAAGTAACTAATTTTGTACATTAATTTAACAATTAAATTAATTTACTAATTAATTACTAATTTAATGTAAATCAAATTTACATCTATTATACAATAAACTTATATCTACTCTTGATATTAAATTAATTAATTCAATTCATCTCATGAATTATCGGATCAACCAATTTAATCCTTAAAAACCCAAAAATACTTTCTCAACATTTGACGAAAAGTCGTCTTAGTGCTCAACGAATAAACTTAATATAATGGAACTCTCTAGGTTCACATTCGATTGTTACTTATATATATACATATATATCTCATATATTCATATACATATTCATGAAGGCCTGCCCACCTACAAATCATGACTAAAAACAACACGACACGTCGAACCATACAAGTCGAGGTTAAAACGTTAATGTATAATCCTTTCGTCATTACCGTCTCCAATTGAGTAAGGTTATAGTTTTACTGTCAAAACCTTATCTACTCAATATAAAATAACTTTTCACAATCATATTCCATTAATAAATAATATATGCAAAACTCTTTTCAATATTATTTATAATGTTAAAGAAACAATATCTTCAACGAACTTTTTGCCAAAAGATTTCCGGAATATACTCTGAAAATTTTCTGTAAACATAATCCAACCATATGGACTGGCGAATCCTTATATTAACACAAACCGATCTTCGTGAGCATCAGTCTATACCTAACAGTCATCCAGAGGTCAGACCATAAAGGTCTCTGACATGCATGGTATCAGGCACAGAGGATCACTCACAAGACCACCGTGGTGTCTCAAGTCAAAAGACCACAATAACTACACAACTCGAAAAGACAGCTATTGACAGTTTTATGGAATATCTATTAGTCATCTATTTTGAGTTTGTTCGATATTTATTCCACTAATGAATATCTGCATTTCTATACGAACTTCTGCTAAGCTCACAGTCTGTTGAGACAAACCATATGTCCATTACATATATAGACAACGCACTAGTCTTACCAATATAATGACCGACCCATGTCAATATATCTAGACTAGGAATAATTTATATTCGAGAGAATGCGTGATATTTCTCAACATCATTTGCAACTCTTGCAACTATATCACCATATGTTGTAACTCTCAGGTCTTTACTAATTTCATATAAGGTTCCGAGTGAAACTCAAAATCTCTAACTCTCATTGTAATCTAACACTTAGATTTACAATATATAAAGAAAAGTAAGAAATTACCATACAAATAAATAAATAATCATGATAAAGAAAATATTACATTGCATAAATAATAAATATTCATACAAAAAGTGAATGGTGCTCGATCACCATTTTCAACACTCTCACTTGATCTAGTGCCATTCACGATGGTATTTAATACTTATAGACTTCACGTGTTTCTCAAACAACTTGGGAATTAAGGCTTTAGTCAGTGGGTCCGCAACATTTTCTTCAGTTCGTACTTTACAAACTATAATGTCACCTCTAGCCAAAATTTCTCTAATTATGTGATGATTTCGTTCCACATGCTTAGATTTCTGATGAGCGCGGGGTTCCTTGGCTTGAGCTATCGCACCATTGTTGTCACAGAATAATGGAATAGGATCTACTATAGATGGGACTACTCCAAGCTCCGCAATAAACTTTTTGATCTAGACAGCTTCCTTTGCGGCTTCTGAAGCAGCAATGTATTCTGCCTCGGTGGTGGAATCAGCAATCGAACCCTGCTTGGTGCTCTTCCAACTAATGGCACCGCCATTGAGAGAAAACACAAACCCATATGTAGACTTTCTATCATCTGGATCATATTGAAAATCTGAATCTGTGTAACCTCTCAATTGTAAGTCATTTTCTCCATAAATGAGAAACTTATCCTTTGTACTCTTAAGGTATTTCAGGATATGTTTCACAGCCATCCAATGGTCCTAACCCGGATCAGACTGATAACGACTTGTAACACTTACAACAATGTTGATATCAGGTTTAGTAGATAACATGGCATACATTATGCTACCAACAGAGGAAGCATAAGGCTGGTTAAGCATTTTAGCCCTTTCATCATCTATCTTAGGATATTTTTTCTTAGACATATGAATACCATGTTTGAAAGGCACATTGACTGTCCTACAGTCAACAAAGTTGTACCTTTCTATGATCAAATCAATGTACTTGGACTGAGAGAGTCATATCATCCTCCTTACTCTATCTCTATAAAGCTTTATACCTAGTATATAAGAGGCCTCTCACAAATCCTTCATGGAGAAATTCTTACTTAAATAGGCTTTGACAGATTGTAACATACCTATATCATTTCCGATAATAAGTATATCATCAACATAAAGCACTAAGAAGACTATCATGCTCCCACTTACCTTTTTATAAACACAGGATTCCTCTTGATTTTTAATTAAACCAGACGATCTGATCACATCGTCAAAATGAAGATTCCAACTACGGGAAGCTTGTTTAAGTCTATAAATAGACTTTTTAAGCTTACATACCAGATTAGGATCTTTGGTGAATGTGAATCCCTCGGGTTGTTCCATATGGATATCTTCCTCAAGATTTCCATTTAGAAAAGCCGTTTTCACATCCATCTGCCAAATTTCATAATCATAATGTGCGGCAATAGCTAATAAAATCCTGATTGACTTAAGCATGGCAACATGAGAAAAGGATTCCTCATAATCAATACCAGATTTATGAGTATATCCTTTTGCTTCTAGTCGGGCCTTAAAGGTTTCGACATTTCCATCGGGCCCCCGCTTTCTCTTATAAATCCATTTACAACCGATAGGAACAATTCCGTCGGGAAGCGGAACCAAGTCCCAAACTTGATTATCATGCATTGAGGCAATCTCGGATTTCATAGCTTCCAGCCATTACTCCATATCGATGTCTAACATCGCCTCTCTGTAGGTTAAAAGATCATTTTCTTCAATTAAGAAAACATTGAGGGCATCATCAAATGTCGTCCTGTACCTAACAGGGGGTCTCTATATCCTTTGTGACCTACGAGGTGGTTGTGTCAAAGGTATCTCATCTTCTTGAACTTCTGGTTCTATCGTCGATTCAATGTTACTTTCATTGACTTCATCAAGATCAATCATTCTATGATCTGCACTTTCTAACACAAATTGTGATTCTAAGAAAATTTCATTTCGAGCAACGAACATATTTTGGTTCTCGGGATCATAGAACTGATATCCCATGGAATTTTTAGGATATCCAATGAATCGATACTTTTACCCTCTAGGTGCAAGTTTATCCCGCTGTGCAACTCTTACATAGTCAGGACAACCCCAAATCTTAACATACTTAAGACTCGGTTTCCTTCCAGTCCATAACTCATACGGAGTAGTCGGAACAGTTTTCGATGGAACTTTGTTCAGAAGATAAGTGGCAATGTCTAGAGCATGGCCCCACAAGTATATTGGTAGATCAGTAAAACTCATCATTGATCGAACCATATCTAATAAAGTTCGATTCCTCCTATCCGAAACACCATTGTATTGAGGAGTGTGACCGGCGTAAATACACACGTATAACGCAAGCGCACGTATCGTTCAAGTAGTATAAAAAATATCGATCCCACGAGGACTTAATTCCTACTGTTGTTATTAATTGTTGATACTATTTATTTACAAATATCTAATTGAGAGAGAAATGATTGATTGCTTGAAATGATTTGCTTTGTAGATTTGCTAAATAAATAAATAAATAAAAAGACAAAAGAAAATACTAAGGAAAATAAAAGACTCAAAGATCTAGGGTTGTGAATCTTTCTAATATCTTTTAAAAGATGAAGTGATTATATCATAGTTAGGTACAATATTGAATTATTAATCAAATTGAACCATATGTCTATGTCAATTAAATTACCTAGATTCATTAAGATTGAATTCCAATTATTGATTACCCCCGCCCAACAGGTATATTCCTATCCTGTAAGAAAATCTATTAAAGGTTTATCTATCATTAAAGAAGATCGTGGGTTGTTGAGTATAAGGTCTTTAAACTTAAAATCCCTATGTCTAGTTCATTTTAAGTTTTATCTAATCAATTTTATTAGTGATCAGTTAATAAAAAGGCATTAAGGTTATGACTCAACAAATAATTCTTTTAGTTACCCAAACTATAATCTAACCCTTTTTAAATCGGTAATATTAGATTTTATCACAACCCTAGATATTTAACTTAGTTACAACACATAACTAAAGCTGATAAAACTTTAAAAGACATAAAATGAAATTGCTGAAAAGTAATAAAAAGAAATGCTAAGGTAAAAGGAATTAACTTCTACTATTCACTAATTAGATATCTCCCATAAAATAATATATAATCTTGTGATATTTTAAACCAACCGTCCGGAATGGCGGTATCCTGATTAAGTCAAGTTAACCAAATTAAATTGAATAACCAACCGTCCGAAAATGGCGGTATCCTTTATTAATTCAAATTTTAAATAGTTTATATATTATATTTTAAGGGAGATTAATCTAAATAGAAAAAGTAAAAGTATTACCTTATTACCTCAGCATGGAGGAGTTACCTCCTCATGGAAGAATAGAATTACTACTACAAAGCGTAAATAAAAATGAATAAAAGAAGAAAATATGAAGAACTCTCTATTATATAAGTATTTACAGAGGATTTGGTACATTTGAAACTAAAAATTCGAAATCTATTTATAGGCAAAAAAATTTATTTTTTATTATTATTTTTCTGATTTTTATTTTTTAATTATTTTATTATTTTGTTATTTTTTTTTTGGATCGTTGAATTTTCGACAGGTGGCATGGTGGCTAAAAAAGACGGATCGTTGAATTTTTGACATGTGGCATGGTGGTGCAATTACCAAAATACCCTCGGTGTCGGGACGCCCAAAATTACCAAAATACCCTTTTTGCCAAATTTCACCAAATTTCACGGTTTTGCTTCAAATCACCTCCAGAATGTCCTGAAACTTTATTTATCTACAAAATAACACAAAACACATCAAAATATTCACAAAACTCAAGAAACTATACAAAATATTAAGTTAAATGGGTGGGAAATATTGATAGTTTTACCACTCATCACACCCCCAAACCTAACATTTTACTAGTCCTCGAGCAAAATAAAATAACATAATAAAATTTAACTAAGCCACTTTCGTAGGGATCACGATTGCATTTAGCATATGCAACAAGCCTTTAAACCCCTAGGTGTCCCTAGTGGACGAGTTCTAGTCTCGTGAGGGTTTACAGCAATGATACCCACAAACATTTTACAAAAGTAAAAAGGTAGTGAAACTAATGCACACAAAAGAAAAAAGACAAGAGAAAAGAGAATAAAGAAGTTAGTGACTAATCATGTGAAATTTCTACTCCAAGTTATTAGTTGTTTTGTTTCATTCTAAATTACCGAATAAGTAAATTCTCCGATTATATTTACCATTCTCCATATACACAGCCAACAAAATATTAAATAACTCATTTTGCCCACAACAGTCATAAGTGCGGTTGATAAGAAAGTAATATTTTTGTCCTAAAGTTTTATCAGAATTCACATCTTTTGTAGTAATGGAATAAATTTTCTGATTTTTCTTATTTTTTCTGATTTTTCTTTTTTTTTTTTAATTTTTTATTTATATACAATATCTTCCATCTATATAGTGAGCTTTAGGTCAGTGGCTCCCAAACCAATTGGCTTTAGGGCATCAGGTGTTAAGACACCCCTAAGGACTTAATTACTCAGACTTCAGATATATATATTTATTTTCTATCATCTTTTTGATCCATGTAGCGAGCTTTGGGCCAGTGACTCCCAAACCAGTTGGTTTTAGGGCACTAGATGTTAAAACACCCTTACAGACTTAATAACTCGAATCTCAGATGTTGTTTTTTTTATTCCATCACTTTTTGAGATGTTTCCTCCAAATGAACTAGAGCACTGAATATTACAAACTTTTCATTTTTAGCTTATGACCGTATGTTACTATCCATGTTGATAATATCTGCCAACTAAGTATATGAAGATCCATTTTAGTCAATTTTATGGAGAATTTAAAAATTAAATAATTCAGAAGGAATTAAATAAAAATTAACTTGTTTCGAAATAGGTTTAAAATACGTATCAGGAGTGAGAATTCCTTACACAGCTATTCTTACCAATTTCACCTTTTTAGTCAACATAAAAACAAAACCATAAAAAAAAAATAATTTTTACTGGTCATGGTGTGTGATTAACTGTCGAATGGACTTCCCGTTGTAGATTTTTCAGAGGGAGGGTGGAGCGAGGCTCACTTAAGTACCCTAGCCTCTTAGGCTCTTATCGCTTGGTGTCAGGAATAAACAACAAGTCCTCCAAACTAGTCTATCACAACAAGCTACAGGTGAATGATTATCTAGGTGCTTTCACAGCTTTTCCTTATAGAAAGGTAGTGAGTGAAGGAAGACACCAAACCATCACCTAGCTTTAAATATGCCTTTGATAAAAATGCAAAATATTTTTGTAATTTTTGAAAATTTTTTAATTTTTTTGTATTTTTCGAAAAAATTTGGACTAAAAATAAAAAAACACAATACGAACAAGTACTATTAACTATTCCTCACCCCCAAACCTAAATGAGACATTGTCCCCAGTGTCTTTAAACAGTAGAAGAAGAGTTTAGAAGATAGTACCTGGTTAGCTGAATTACTACAAGCAAATTAAAGGTTAAGATCCAGATTTATTCGACGCTTCTTACCACGATCATCATCGGACCATTTTATCTTTGAAAGGATAGGGTCAACTTGTTGTTCATAGGCTAAAATTTGGTCTATTAGATCCGGAGCAGACCTGGCAGTAAAAAGGAGTTCTTTTATAGGTTTTGACACGAACCCATTTCTCCAGGCATCATCAAGAAACACACAAAGAAAATCATAAAATCCATCAACGTTGAGCAGTCCAAGCGGTTTCTGGTGTATGTTCAGGTTCGCCCAAGATAGTACTATAAAAATTTCCTCCAATGTACCCAAGCCATCTGGCAAAGCAATAAAAGCATCAGAACGGTTAATCATTTCCACTAGTCGTTCAGACATACCTGGCACGATCAGTTCCTCTCCGTTTGATGGTTCAATCAGATTTGCCTCTGCCAAGGGTTTTGGGATGATTCCCAAAACATGACTGCCTCCTTCTTGTACGGCCTTTGAAACGATCGTCATTAGTCCAAGATTGCCTCCGCCATATATTAAGTGCATATTCCTTACAGCTAAGACTCGACCCAATTCTTGTGCTGCTTCTATGTATTGTGGTTTAGCACCAACACTACTACTGTAAAACACACAGATGTTCTCAACTCGTCTTCTTGTAGTGGCTTCCATTTTTTATGTATTTCTTTCATAACTCTGGATGCCTCCAAAGGTGCAATGACGGGCTGAATTTATAGTACCTGAAAAAAGGTGAGTAATAATAGCACTAGTATCTTCCAAAGGAAGCTTGTTAGCTAAACAAAACAAAAGAAATCGTTGAAAGGTCAAAAAGTATGGATCCTGTCTACGAAAATAAAGATAATTACAACAGAAAAGCGAATCAAAGCAATAATTAAGGCAACAGAATTGTGTACGCAATACGCCACTCGCTTAGTATAAATTCATTAGGATGTGTCTCAAGAATTAATTCTTTACTCAGCCATTGCTAATGAATTGGTTCTCATCTTTATGATTGCCAAACACATTCCTTCTGTTTTAAAATGCTCCGTTTGTGCTTTTCCCTACAAAACAACACACAAAATTAAAAATTCTACAACATGTATACACAAAATATGAAAACATAAATTACAACAAATTGCATGGGTTGCCTCCCTGCTAGCGCTAAATTTTTCGTCTTTAGCCAGACGTGACTGAAATCTATCTGTCAATGAGGTTTCAACGTCGTTTTGGATGTCCTATTAAAGACAATCCCGTGAGCGTTGCTTTTGAATAGTCTCTTCCAACGGTAAGGTGGTAAAAATAATTTGGACCCGTTTAGTGCTTGTGCCACCTTTTTAACTTTTGTTGCTCCATTGGTTCCTGAAAAGAAAGAAAGAAAATCAGGAGGTCTCGTATGGTGCTTGACTTGGAATGGGATTTCCATTCTATCAAGTTTCTGAGTAATATCACTAAATTGTACTCCCCAAAACAATGATGTTTCGCCTGAATTCACTGTATCTTTAATTTTGTCTGACAATTGCTCCTCAATTTGCTCTGCTTCTTGCTCCACATTTTCTTCACAGATGAATTTTAGGATCTCAGCATTCAGTTCTTCATCTGTCATCTGTGAAATACATGCTCCTGAAATATCAATGTGAGAATGTAAAGAAATGTCAGATTTTAGGTCTTCATCCTCTGATCTGAGTGAACTGATTGACTTAGGTAGATCGTCTTCAAACATTAGTGCAAAGTATTCTCCAAGATCTTCATTCTGAGGATGGAAAGTTTCATCCTTCCTTGTTGGTGCAGTTAGTACAAGAAACTCAGTTTCTTCATCCTCGTCAGAGTCAGAATAATAAAAATCAAATTGAGACTTTGTTGGTACAGGTTCCTGAACTGATACCTCTGATTCTTGATACTGCTCAGCCTCATCCTCTGTTATGATGTCATGATGAATCTCAGGATATTCGAAGGCTTCTTCAGTATTATTTGAATTTGCTCCGTGAGATATGTGATTCAGGTTCTCTGTTAATTGTCTACTTGATCTGTCATCCTTTGTATAGACGCCGCTTGACTCTGAATTTGTACATCAAATTGAGCTTCTCGTTTCTTGAGCCAATCTTTTAGCATGTCATTCAACTGATCTTCCTCTGATGGATCTGGTTCTTGATGAAGATTGTAGATGGATGGTGGATAAGATGGAAAATGTGATGATTCTACGTACCTTGAATGATTCCAATAATTCTGCCACTCTGAAAGGTATATACATTGATCACTCGGGTGGTTACCATCACATATTACACATCTCCCAATTTCATTCTGATGAGAAAATGTAGTATTGCTTGGTTCTGGCTTCCAGTGATAGTTGTTGGGCTGGACAACAAGCCTCAGAAAACTAGACTGTTGCTCCCGGATTTGGGGTGTGTATCTTCTTCTACTAAAGCTCGTAATCTTTCAAAAGTTCCATTTGTTAATCACCTGAAAACAAAAGGAAGAAATAAAAATTATAGATAATAATAAAGAAAATTAGGTACAAGTAAATTAGATAGCTTCAAAATTAATAACTCAAGAAAAATAAGTCCCCGACAACGGCGCCAAAAACTTGACCGGCGTAAACACACACGTATAACGCAAGCGCACGTATCGTTCAAGTAGTATAAAAATATCGATCCCACGAGGACTTAATTCCTACTGTTGTTATTAATTGTTGATACTATTTATTTACAGATATCTAATTGAGAGAGAAATGATTGATTGCTTGAAATGATTTGCTTTGTAGATTTGCTAAATAAATAAATAAATAAAAAGACAAAAGAAAATACTAAGGAAAATAAAAGACTCAAAGATCTAGGGTTGTGAATCTTTCTAATATCTTTTAAAAGATGAAGTGATTATATCATAATTAGGTAAAATATTGAATTATTAATCTGGAACACTAAATTATGTACAAGCCTCTTCCGATGGTCATTTACAAATACCTCGAATAATCAAATTGAACCATGTGTCTATGTCAATTAAATTACCTAGATTCATTAAGATTGAATTCCAATTATTGATTACCCCCGCCCAACAGGTATATTCCTATCCTGTAAGGAAATCTATTAAAGGTTTATCTATCCTTAAAGAAGATCGTGGGTTGTTGAGTATAAGGTCTTTAAACTTAAAATCTCTATATCTAGTTCATTTTAAGTTTTATCTAATCAATTTTATTAGTGATCAGTTAATAAAAAGGCATTAAGGTTATGACTCAAAAATAATTCTTTTAGTTACCCAAACTATAATCTAACCTTTTTTAAATCGGTAATATTAGATTTTATCACAACCCTAGATATTTAACTTAGTTACAACACATAACTAAAGCTGATATAAACTTTAAAAGACATAAAATGAAATTGCTGAAAAGTAATAAAAAGAAATGCTAAGGTAAAAGGAATTAACTTCTACTATTCACTAATTAGATATCTCCCATAAAATAATATATAATCTTGTGATATTTTAAACCAACCGTCCGGAATGTCGGTATCCTGATTAATCAAGTTAACCAAATTAAATTGAATAACCAACCGTCCGAAAATGGCGGTATCCTTTATTAATTCAGATTTTAAATAGTTTATATATTATATTTTAAGGGAGATTAATCTAAATAGAAAAAGTAAAAGTATTACCTTATTACCTCAGCATGGAGGAGTTACCTCCTCATGGAAGAATAGAATTACTACTATAAAGCGTAAATAAAACTGAATAAAAGAAGAAAATATGAAGAACTCTCTATTATATAAGTATTTACAGAGGATTTGGTACATTTGAAACTAAAAATTCGAAATCTATTTATAGGCAAAAAAATCTAATTTTTTATTATTATTTTTCTGATTTTTATTTTTTAAATTTTATTATTTTATTATTTTTTTGGATCGTTGAATTTTCGACACGTGGCATGGTGGGAAAAAAAGACGGCTCATTGAATTTTTGACATGTGGCATGGTGGTGCAATTACCAAAATACCCTCGGTGTCGGGACACCCAAAATTACCAAAATAACCTTTTTGCCAAATTTCACCAAATTTCACAGTTTTCCTTCAAATCACCTCCAGAATATCCAAACTTATTTATCTACAAAATAACATAAAACACATCAAAATATTCACAAAACTCAAGAAACTATACAAAATATTAAGTTAATGAGTGGGAAATAGTGATAGTTTTACACTCATCTGAGTGCCTGGAGAAGTATACTGAGCGAGAATCTCATTCTCTTTTAAATAACTCACGAACTCACTGCTCATATACTCACCACCCCAATCTAATCGAAGGCATTTGTTTCTCTACTTCAAATCGGTATTCTTTGAACTTTTCAAAAGTTTCTGATTTGTATTTCATAAGAAACACATAACCATATCGTGACAAATCATCGATAAAAGTTACAAAGTATTGAAACCCACCCATGGCAGCATGATTTATAGGACCACATACATTGAAATGTACAAGTTCCAATAAATCATTAGCACGGTGTCCAACACCACTAAATGAGGATTTGGTCATTTTACCTTGAATACAATATTCACAAACTGGTAAAGGTTCTATGGTTAGATCCGATATCACACCATCCTTAACTAGTTTGGTTAGGCATTTTATGCCTATATGACCTAATCTCATATGCCAAAGTTCTGTATTATTTATTTCACCCGATCTTTTCCTTTTAGATTTCTCTATATTAAAGACATCACGATTTTTGGTAATAATGTAATGACCATCAACCATGGGACATGAAACAAGCAAAACACGCATATTATCATATAAATTCAAAAGACCATCTTTAATATTTACATGATCCTTCACTGCCAAGTACAGGAAGTGAGATGATTTGTCGTATCATAGTCGGCAAAAAATAACAGTTATTAAGTTTAATATTACATTCATCAGAGAGTTTCAAAAATAAAATTCCTACTGCTTCAACTTGTAGAGAATCTACATTCCTTACTCGCAGCTGGATCTCTCCCGGCTTTAATCTTCTAGTTTCCCTCAGATCCTGCAACGAATTACAGATATGAGAAGGACAAGCGGTGTCTAACACCCAAGTCGAACTAGAATCAAAAGCAAGTGTAATGTCAATAATAGGAAAACAAATACCTGATGGAGCTTTCTTCAAAGAAGATAAATACTTTGGACAATTGCGTTTCCAGTGTCCAAGTATGCCGCATTGGAAACATTTTCCTTTTGCAACATCTGTCTTCACCTTTGGCTTTAAAACCCCTACAGAAGCAACCTTTAGACCTTTACCTTTGACTTTCTTTTTCTTTTTCTGTTTCTTCCCAGCCGGCTTTTGAGAAGCCTGAGAAGGTCAAGAAGAAGAAGCACCAGTGACCATGAATACATAACTATTCTTATTCATGTCATCTTGAGCCGTCAGCAATATATTGTGCAACTCAGAATAGCTGGGAAGCATCTTATGCATGTTAAAGTTAACGATAAAGTCCTTGAAAGACTTATGAAGAGATGCGAGAATCACAGTATTCCCGAGGTGGTTGTCAATAGGAATATCCATCCTTTCGAGCTATTCGATACAATCTATTAGCTTCATCACATGTGGGCTAACAGGTTTTCCCTCCAGGAGGAAAGTATGAAAAAGCTCAACAGCCACCCTATGCATCTCTACCTGAGGTCGATCACTGAATAGTTCCTTCATATGCATCAAGATGGATCCAGAATCTGGCATCGGTATATACTTCCTCTGTAGTTCCGGAACCATAGATCCCAAGATGTATGACCGGACTTTCTGATCATCATCCTTCCATCTTTTGAACGTCTCACGTTCCTCATCTAAAGCATCATCTGAAACCCTTGCGGGCATTGGGCGATCTAGAACATATTCAAGTTGCTCCGCTTGACATAGAATACGGAGATTCATGAGCCAAGCATTATAATTAACAGCACCCTGGAGCCTATGCGTATCAAGTATACGTGAAAGCGGGTTCGAAACAGACATTCTGTCTACACAAGATAAAACAAAATTAAGCGGATAATAATATTTAAATATTATGATAAAACACTAAATAGAATATGGATTTACTTTTTCTATAAAGTGCCCTCGCATTGTCTTACATATTCTTTATAATCTCTGCAAACAAGAATGCGGAAATTTAACTCTTAAATCTCACAATGCAAAGTAGATCTTTCTTGACATTTACGCAAATCTCACGCTTTAGCAATATTGACCTTTGTAAATTCGAGAAGGTAGACAACTATTGTCAATTGCATCTCATGCAACTCTTACATTCGGTCCTAAATCGAATCGCATCCTCATGCTTTAGCAATATTAGATAGTTTAATTTTAAGATCAACTTGTCTATCTTCGAAAGTATGATACTAATATTAACCTCACGCTTTAGCAATATTGGATAATACTTTCTCTTAAATTTGACTCATATCATGCTTAACCAGATTAGAACAAAAACATTACAATCAATCCCTCACACTTTATCAATATTGGGAATAATCATAATGGTTTAACTAAGACCGTATAGCCAAGCCGGACCATGTCATATTTTCACACAAAATTAATGACACTTAGATCTAGTGTAGAGATTTCAACAAGCTCAAATGCATACAAATATTTAAATGTATGCATGTACAATAAAATGCATAAACATGTAATCTAATATTAAATGTATGCATAGGCATTTTATACAATTAAAAAATTTGTAAGGAACATGAATAATTAAAAGCATGTATTGCTCTGATACCACTTGTTGAGTGAGGAACGACAATGCCGAGCGCAGCGGAACACACCTGAGATCAAATCACGAGCGAATAAAAAAAAATTTATTTATTTTCAGCAGTAGCTAAAAACAGTGTTTAAAAATTTTATCAACTTAATTTATTCCAATGCATCAAAATAAATTTTCCATAAGCTCAAAAAATTATTTTAAACACTTTAATCAATTTATCAACTCTTGACAAATTAAATCCAAGCATTAAATTAATTTTCCAACACTTGAAAAATTAATCCAAGCAAACAAAATTATTTTTCAACACTTGAAAAATTAATCCAAGCATACAAAATTATTTTTCAACACTTGAAAAATTAATCCAAACATACAAAATTAATATATCAACTATATACCAATTTTTCATACACTTGAATGCTTCAAGAACCTCACATACATGCTTCTAATTAATCCAACACTTCCACAATAATTTTTCCGAACACAAAACATTAACAAATTAAATTTACCAACTATTGCTTTCAAGCCTTGCCAATTATTGAAGTTTTGCATCCAAAATTCTCAAATCCTCCAAGCTTTGAATTTCCTTCTTTCTCCACCAAATTGAGCTCCTCCAAGAACAAATCTTGGTGATCAAAAGGTGGTTTGATCACTCAAGAAAGGCAACCAACATTTCCCTAAAATTCAACTCTTGAACCCTATGAAAAAATAAAGCTTCAAGAACACAAATTAACCATCAACTCTTAAGGATTAATTCCATGTTCATGATGATTTATTTGGGTAATTTTGGTGAGTATTTTTGGCTGGGTTTTGGAAAGAAAAAAATCAAAATTTTCTTTCTCTTGCTCGGCAGTGGTAGTGAGCAAAAGAATGGGTTGTTGTTGTTTTGTGGTTTGGCAGAGGAGAGAAGCCAAAAAAATAAAAACCAATTTCTTCTTTTTTTCTTGGTTTCGGCAGTGGGTTAAAAAAAGGGAAAGTGAAGTTTGCTTTTTGTTTTCAATTTTTTTTTTTATTAAAATTAATTAAAGAAAAACTAAACTAAACCAATTAACAAACCATGGTTCAAGGGAATCTTTTCCCTACACCACAAATTTCAAAAAATTAACTTAACCAAAGTTAAAAAATAATCTCACCACTAAGTCAACTTAGTTACAATTAAAAGCTTTAGTTACATTAACCAAAATTATTCAATTGCATTAACTAAAATTGCTTTAATTAATTAAAACTTTTATTTGTATAAACCAAATAATTAATTTTTACATTAATTCAACAATTAAATAATTCAAATTTACATACATTATACAATAAACTTATATCAACTCTTGATATAAAATTAATTAATTCAATTCATCTCATAAATTATCGGATCAAGTTAATCCTTAAAAACCCAAAAATACTTTGTCAACATTTGACGAAAAGTCACCCTAGTGCTCAACGAGTAAACTTAATATAATGGAACTCTCTGGTTCACCTATGGTTGTTACTTATATATATACATATATATCTCATATATTCGTATACATATTCATGAAGGCCTGCCCACCTACAAATCATGACTAAAAACAACACAACACGTGAACCATACAAGTCGAGGTTAAAACGTTAATATATAATACTTTCGTCATTACCGTCTCCAATTGAGTAAGGTTATAGTTTACTGTCAAAACTTATCTACTCAATATAAAATAACTTTTCACAATCATATTCCATTAATAAATAATATATGCAAAACTCTTTTCAATATTATTTATAATGTTAAAGAAATAATTTCTTCAACGAATTTTTGGCCAAAAGATTTCCGGAATATACTCTGAAAAATTTTGGTAACATAATCCAATCATATGGACTGACGAATCCTCATATTAACACACACCGATCTTCGTGAGCATCGGTCTATACCTAATAGTCATCCAGAGGTCAGACCATAAAAGGTCTCTGACATACATGGTATCAGACACGGAGGATCACTCACAAGACCACCATGGTGTCTCAAGTCAAAGGACCACAATAACTACTCAACTCGAAAAGACAACTATTGACAGTTTTATGGAATACCTATTAGTCATCTTTTATTAGTTTGTTCGATATTCATTCCACTAATTAATATCTATATTTCTATACGAACTTCCGCTAAGCTCACAGTCTGTTGAGACAAACCATATGTCTATTACATATGTAGACAATGCACTAGTCTTACCAATATAATGACCGACCCATTTCAATATATCTAGACTATGAATAATTTATATTCGAGAGAATGCGTGATATTTCTCAACATCATTTGCAACTCTTGCAACTATATCACCATATGTTGTAACTCTCGGGTCTTTACTAATTTCTTATAAAGTTCCGAGTGAAACTCAAAATCTCTAACTCTTAGAGTAATCTAACACTTAGATTTACAATATATAAATAAAAGTAAGAAATTACCATACAAATAAATAAATAATCATGATAAAGGAAATATTACATTGCATAAATAATAAATATTCATACAAAAAGTGAATGGTACTCGATCACCATTTCCAACACCTCATATGCCACAGTTCAGTATTATTTATATCAGATACTTTACGTTTATTAATTCCAGCATTAAAGATATCTTGTGAGGAATGCAAAATGTAATGACCA
Source organism: Zanthoxylum bungeanum (assembly GCA_019454045.1). Taxonomy (NCBI): domain Eukaryota; kingdom Viridiplantae; phylum Streptophyta; class Magnoliopsida; order Sapindales; family Rutaceae; genus Zanthoxylum; species Zanthoxylum bungeanum. The sequence goes on along the minus strand of SKCR01036853.1, from coordinate 12,760 downwards.
TGCTCATTTGGACAAATAAGGATCTGAACATTATATCTATCATATAAATATAAAGAATGATTCTTAATATTTACATTATATCCTTCAGTATCTAATACAAAAAGTGATATAATGTTCGCAACACATCCCGGTATAAAAAAGCAGTCTTGCAACAAAAGGCTCCCACTGGGTAGGGGAATCTCGTATAAGCCCACAGCAACTGCATCCAGAGAGTCTCCACTCCCGAAACGCAACTGTATCTCCCCAGATTTTAGCCGTCTACTTTCCTTCAGCACCTGCAATGAATTGCAAATGTGAATTGGACAAGCATAATCCAAAATCCAACTGGACGACATAGCTTCACAAGCTAATAAGATATCAATAATGGGAAAAATAAAATTACTTGAAATATATCTCTTTCTTTTCTGATCTGGGCCAGGTAATCAGGACAATTCCTCTTCCAATGGCCGATCTTGCTACAGTGGTAACATTTATCTTCGGCAGCTCTTTTGAGTTTAGCTATCTTACCTTGTGGTGGAAGATTTGTACCCTTCTTTTTCTTACATTTCTTCTTCTTCTCTTTCTGTTTAGATTGGGAGGAAGCAGAAACAACAGTGGGTTTAGGAGGGCGAGTCAGTACTCCATTCCTCAAATCTTTCTCCACAGTTTGCAGCATCTTATACAGCTCCTTGTAAGAGCAACTAATCCCGTTCATATTGAAATACATCACAAATTGGCGACATGATGGTGGCAGAGATCTAGTATGACACTTCGTCCTAAAGTGTCATTGAGAGGGAAATTATAGCGCCTCAATTGTTCGATCAAACCAATCAAATGAAGCACGTGAGGGCTCACAGCGTGTCCTTTTCCAATTTTGCATGGAACAGTTCTATTCCAATTTTATGAACCGAGACTCGTTCTTGGTTCATAAAGGACTCTCGCAGCCGCATCATCATAGTATATGCGTCAGGTAATCTAAAATATTGCCTCTTAAGCTCCGATGCTAAGGAACTGAGAATATATGATTTAACTCTTCGATCATCATCTCTCCACTTTTGGAGAGTCTCATGTTCCTCTGGTGTTGCATCATCTGTTATGGAAAGTGGCAACGGACCTTCTAACACATATTCTATTTGCTCAGACCTAAGAACAATTCTCAGATCCAAGTCTCAATTTGCAAAGCTTTCGACGCCTTTAAGCTTGTTCGTATCAAGTATATGAGCAAAAAGATTAGAAGCAGGTGCCGCCATTGCAAATCTAACATATAGATAGCGAAAAATGGTTAGCACACTAAACAGTTTCACATAATATAAAAATAAACAAAGAATAAATAGATCATGGATTTTTAATCTAAAAATCTCCCTCCCACTATTACATGCAATACTCTAATCCCCAAACAGAATTCAAACAAATAATTAATCAAATTAAAAATAATAGCGAAAGGTGGATCCCATGAATATATTTCAGCTCACGGCTTTAGCACGATCTCGCCTACGTATATTCATTTGGTAGACAACTCATTGTCAATCACTCAATAGTGACTCATGGGTTCCGGTCCTGGTCGTTTCTCATTTTGATAGCTTTGGCACGTTCACAAGGAGGCGTACCAAGGTTTAACTTGTCAATGATAAATTCAAGATACTTGCGTAGTCCTGACAGATTTGGCACGTTCAGGATTTCTTCATTCGCTTGAACTTATCTAGTATCACATATACATCCGGTATGGATAATTTTCTATCAACTGCACCCTCACTGCTTTGGCACGATCTCGGATGCAGCCATAGAACAGATATCCACAAACCGTATTGACAAGACGGACCAAGAAATTGTAAGTGTTCCTAGAACATGCCAAGATCTTCTAAGAATGATTCGTGTGTGAAAATTAAAGAGAGTTGTGGAAAAAACTCACCTTCGTTGGATGAATTTCAAGACTTTTCTTTGTTGAAGATGAAGCTCCAAGCTTGAAATGGAGTTCAAAACCCTTGGGTGAGTCTCCCTATCACCTTGATTCACTCCTTTATGTGCTAGCAAGAATAAATTTTGAAAGAAAATTTTCCCTTCCAAATGGTGATAGTTTCGGCCACTATGGAGAGTATAAGAGAGATGAAGTTTTTTAGTATGCGTGTGTGAATAGTAACTAGTGCACACTTCTAAAGTTGACCAATTAATTTATACTTAAGTTTGAGTGTGGTTTGGTTTATGTATTCTACAAGCAATCCAAGCCTTACACAACCATTACCAAATTCCATCAAATGTCAAACACATTGAAATAAGTTGGTAGGCCCCACTTTAAATTCCAAATTTAAGTCGGACAATCCAACACGCAACTTCGCTCGGGCCCGCGTTCGTTTAATTCCGAATTAAACGAATTTTCCGTTGCGACTTAATTAAATCCAATTTAATTAAATAATAATGTCTTGCAAAATTATTACGAAAGTCGCTTGTGAATTAATTCTAAATTAATTCTTACGCGCGAATTAAAATCCAATTTTAATTCCGTTTTGAAATCTAATTTCAATTAATATATCTAATATATTATTTTGGCCCAATTAAATAGAAAAAATCCAATTTAACTATTAAATTTATTTTACCGATTAATTCAAATTAATCGCGTTCTCTCTTCTCGAAGAATTTAATCCCAGATAAATTCTCAACGTAATTAATCCCAGATTAATTCTTTCTCTTGATAATTAATTCCCAGATAATTATTGTGGTGATTAATCCCAGATTAATTTTCTCTCTCTCATAATAATCCCAAATTATTTTCTGTTCGAGTCAAATCTCAACGGTGAATCTTTGGAGGCGACCCAAGAGATCCTTGGATATGTTGGCAGTAAATACGATCATTGGACTATCGGAATACGTGCGTACCGGTACCACGTACTTACCGATTTACAAGACATGGTTAGCTTCTAGCAAAGCACCGTGCCTACCCAATTCTCCAGAAATATTATTCTACGGAATACAAGATCTTTGTCAGGCGTAGTTAGTTTATGTTATTGCGTATTACGATCCAGTATCGGATGTCACATGCTAGGCATGGGGCTGGAATTGTGTCTGTCCCGTATGAAGCATATATCGGATCTCTAGTAACTAGTCTCTATAATCGGATAATCATGACCTAGTCATATTATCCCGATGACTGCAGTACTTAATAATACTAGTTTCGTATCGTGCGTGATCATCATCTCCATATTACTGAAGTGATACTTATATCTTGACATCACACCCAATACACTACGATTCTCAGTATACCCAGAAGAGGCATACACATAACCTGTTAAAGCCCCGGACGACACTAAAAACAAAGTATACTAATTGTCGCAAGTATTAGCGGTGCAAGTCTCAGGTAAGAAGACCAATACACCTACCCTGATTCGGATTCCCATAGACACATAGTCATACTACCAATGGTATTCTGAGGGGTCTATCCAGAGCGAAGCTGTTTCCTGTACCATCGGTAAACAGAACCTCCTATTACACTTGTATTGATATCCAATACCCAAATATATGAGAACTATGTCGTTACTCTTCCATAACACGCACAAGTGTAATACTAGCCTATTCCGCATTATCGATGTCCAGTCTCGATAATACTACGATTAGGGATATCTAATGATTAAACCTTAGTGGATTAATATTGTCTCATATCTTATTAATCTGGTACTAATCATATGGAATTTTATCATTTATATATCGAGGTAATCCAATTACAAATGATAAAAGAGCAATTTCCTTTGTCACATAGTTAATTTGTACAACAACGCCATGTTTTGTACAAATAGTGATGATATGGGTCATAATTGTCCAACAGTCTCTCACTTTGCCTATAGCCAATCACTCAAATGTCTAACACCTGGCTATGTACGGGTGCTCAAACTTCTGCTGAAAAACAACTTTCTTTAGTGGATTTGCAATGTAATCATCTGATGCACTTTATTCGATCATCACATCGCCACGATGTATGGTCCGACGAATTAGATGAAATAGTCGAAGTATATACTTGGATCATTGATGAGACCGTGGTTTCTTAGCCTATGTTGTAGCCTAGCTCAGCTGCTAACAGAACTACTCTAATCAAATTAGGATTATATAGATCCAAAATACTTCTTTTGCTGCCTCAGCTGCAGCAATGTTCCGCTTTTGTTATTAATTCGGCAACAGTATCTTGCTTGGAAGATTTCCAGCTCACTGTTCCGTTATTCAAACTAAATATGTACCCTTATTGTGACTTAAAGTCGTCTTTGTCGGTTTGGAAACTTGCAGTAGTGAACCTAATCACCTCAAGTTCTCATTTCCCCATATTTCCAGAAAGCATCATTAGTTTGTCCAAGATACTCAAGGATGTTCTTTACATTAATTCAGTGACCATCACCCGGATTGGCCTTATAGCGTCTACATATGCTCAAAACATATGAGACATCAGTTCACATACCTTTCAAAAACGTACGAGCTCTGGGAAGGTTGTCAGCAGCTTTTTATATCTATCCCAGTAGATCTATATTCCTAGAATAAAGCATGATTCTCCCAGGAATACCATGGATAATTTTAATGAAAGCCAAGCTTTCACCGATTATATTATGGGAATGTTATTGCTAAGAAGCAATATATCATCAATGTATAGGATAATCATTGTCAGTGCGCTCCCACTAACCTTCTTATATACACAAGAATCATCATCGTTTTGACTGAAACCATATACCATTATGATCTCATCAAAATGTTGGTTCCTAGAACATAATGCTTGCTTCAATCCACAAATAGATCAATTTAACTTGCAAACCTTGTTTGCATGTTTCGGCATGACAAAACTGTTAGGATGTTGATAAATATCCTCCAAAAGGTTTCTGTTAAGGAAAGCGGTTTTGACGTCTATATGCCATATTTCATAAATGAAATATGTAGCATTAGCAAGCATTATCCAAATGGATTTAATCATGGCAACAGGTGAAAAAAATTCCATCGTAGTCGACACTATGTCGTTGACGATACCCTTTCTGTACAAGCCTAGTTGTGTACATTTGTATGTTGCCATCCATGTATGTCTTCCTTGAAGACACATTTAGTACCAATAGGCACAATACCTTCTGATACAACGAGTGTCCAAACTTGGTTGGTATACATGAAATCTATTTCGGACTTCATGGCACTTTGCCATAAAAGGAGTCGATACCTTGTATCACTTCCTCATACGTAGTCGGTTCGTCTTCCTCAATAAGATTGACATCTACATGAGGTGAGATCAGAAACCCATACCTCACAGGTTGTTTTCTGACTCTCTCCGGCCTACGCGGTTCTTGTGTATTCGAAGATTATTGGTACAGTTTCATCCCTGATGAACTGTTGGTGTTTCATGAGGACTCGGTGCCTGGAACAGTATCACTCCGATTTTCATCGAGTTTTACTTTCCTCCCACTTACCACTACATATAGGAATTCCTCTTAGGAAAACCGCATGGAGAGCAACAATTACATTGTTCTCTTGTGAGTTGCATAAGTATTATACTTTGGTTTCCCTAGGACAACCAATTACAAATAGGCACTTATCCGATTTGGGTTCTAGTTTGGTACGATCCAAACATTTAGCGTATGCCCAGCATTCCCAAATCTTCAGGAATGAGAAACCCGGTTTCTTTCCTGTTCATATCTAATATGAAGTTTGTCTAACAAATTTTCATGGAACCTTATTCAAAATAAGTATTGCAATATTCAATGCGTATCCTTAGAAGGAAATTGGTAGCTCAGAGCGACTCATCATAAACCTTACCATGTCCAACAAAGTTCGGTTTCTCTGTTCCGACACACCGTCAAATTGAGGTGTCCCGAGAGGAGTCCACTGTGAAATAATACCATACTCTTTCAAGTAATTGAGAAACTTCTATGTTTAAGTAATATCCATCACGGTCCGACCGTAATGTTTTAATATTTAGCCGGTCTGTTTTTATACTTCGTGTCGAAACTCTAAAAGTTTATGACTTGTGTTTCATAAGATACACATAACCATAATGCGATGCCACATTCGTAAAGGTTACAAAGTATTCATATCCACCTCTAGCCTAGCTAGATATGGGCCCACTTACGCCACTATGAACGAGGGCTAACAGATTGGTGGCACTTGCACTTTTACCAAGTAAAAGGTATTTTAGGCACTTTGCCTAATAAACTAGATTCGTAGACATCATTTGAATTAGAATCAAATTCGTCCTAGTATCCACTCTTCGAAAGTGTGGATATACGAGTCTTGTTTATGTGTCTCATACAATAATGCCACTTTTAAGTCTCATTAGATTTATATAGTTTGAGCTTTTGTTTGTCATATTATATGTTTGAGATTTATTTATATTCTAAATATAAATATTGTTATTCACATCTAATGTGATTATCTCAATATCATCTTTATAATCAAAACACTTAGTGTTCTAGAATATAAACGTATACCCGCAACGGGTTAAACTAGATACAGAGATAATGTTCCTAGTCAAACTAGATACATTATAATAGTTTTCTAACTTAAATAATTCCCCAAAGGGCATTTCTAAAACTTAGGTTCCCACAGCCAAAACAGTGACTCTCATCGCGTTTCCGACTCATAGGTTGATCTCAACTGAAGCCAGTCTCCTGCTAATCAGAAGATCCCATACATCAGTACACATATTTATGTACCACATCCAGTATCTAAAATCCAATTTTAAAACCAGCAATGGACATGTTTATAACAAACATACCTGAAGTCAGTGCCTTGCCCGTCTTCACTTCCTCATGTCTGCCTTGTCCATACGGCAGTCACGCTTCCAGTGACCCCGTTTGCCACAGTTTAGGCAGACATCTTGGGATATGTATTTTGTCTTCCTAGAAGACTGTGAAGATTTAGCCTTGCCCTTTTCTTCACACCCCCAAAAGCCTCCGGCCAAGCCTTGGCCTTCTGGGATGTCGAAGTAAGATGTGCCTTACGCTCCTTGCCCCTATTGCAAGCTTTGGCTCTGTCTCCTTGAGCATAGCCATTAACTCTCCAAGAGTTTTCTATTGCAATTAGTACTTCTAAGATCTATGAAGATCCTTCAATTTCAATATCATACTATAAGGATCTAATCCTTAGTTCTGACGAAGAAATTAAGGAGTCTTTGCGGCAAGCATAAATGATTGAGCACTAAAGTTTTCATCATGATGAGTCTTCCAAAGCTCATGCTCTACTATTTGCTCAACTCCTGGGCTTAGGCCCAAGAGGTTGCTCTATCAAATAAAATAACTTCTTGGCTCCCAGGACTATCCTGAGGTTCTATTCCCAATTTGAAAATTGAAGCCGCTTAAAGACATTTTCACCTATGATTATGTTTTAAACGCTAATCTTTCAGTTATCTTGATTCCAATAGTCCAACTATCCAATCAACGATTTCGGGTACAGTCGAATATAATGATTTCTATAGTCTAACTATATAATCAACTACTATTTGATTGGTTAAATTCAAATATATTGATTACTATAATCCAATTATATAATCAACTATAAATGAAGTAGTTTGAATACAGTCCAATTGTTCAATTAAAACAACAATTGAATATTAATAATTAATGACGAAAATTGAAATGAGCGTGTATTGGCAAGTATCTAAATGAAATTGCAAGTTTAATACTTGCCTCCCACTATTTTTCGGCGAGCCTCTAACCCTCTGTGGAGTACTCGGGAAACCTAGTTTCCTAGTGGGCTAGGATCCCGTTAAATAACACACAACCTTGACTTTGGCCAACAAATTGTATGAAACTTAACTAGGTATATCTTTAAGATCAATTGGACCCCATCCAATTCCTAGATCCAGTAAGTGGACATCCAAATCCGAAACATATATCCAATATATGCCAATATATCCGATATATTCCCTAACCTTTTTCCTCTGAATCAACTAAGCCTTGGCTTTGGCTCAACAAGCTTAATGAAACCAGTTAAGCGTGACCCATTGATAGTGGAAAAGCTTCGTAATCGTGGTCTATGAACAAGAAGTGACCTTGACTTTGGCCAACAAATCACAACTTGCCCAAGACGTATGATATGGAACAAAGCTTTCATGATTCAAACACATCCGCGATGCACAAAGGTCTTGACTTTGGCCAACAAACCAATGCCAATCTTGGATCTTGATAGAGAATCATTCAATGGAAGGAAAAACGTTTAATATAAAATGAGGGTTTTTGTCGCGATTTGGCAACCAATTTATTATCTTTGATTAAGTCTCATCATACACCCTTAAGCATGCATTCTAAAATCATAATAAGACGCGATAAAATTAATAATGATATGCGGATGGATATACAATAAATTGTTCCTATAACAAATCTCTCAATTTCCTCTCTCCCGCTAGCATTATCCATACTTCTACCCAATTACATAATACTTCTAAAGAAACCTCTTTTACATTGAGGGGAATTGGTGAGAAGAGAAATAAAATGAGAAAAGAGGTAATAGGCTGGACACGCAGGTCCAATTTAATAAATTCTAAATTTATTACAACAATTTCCAAAATTGCCCTCACCCTTCTAATATCCATCCGATATACATTATTCATACATACATCCAAGTATTCACACAAAGCATGTTATCAATCAATCTAATCCAATTAATTAATCTTTAATTAATGACAATCCAATGTTCAAACAACGATTTGATTTGCGCGAGTCCAACTCGTTTAAGAATAAATACTCAAAGTACGTATTCTTGAATTATATTGAACTACAATTTTAAATCCAATTTAAATTATATTCAATACTAATTCATATTTAATTCTAAATTAAATAATTACACTTTTAAAAGTGCATTTTAGACTTGGATTCCAAATCCAATCTTAACGGGTCTCAAAGGCCCAATTAGTATCCAATACTATTCAATTAAAGTCCAATGGGCTTTCAATTAATTCTTAAGGCATGGGCTTTGGCAATTATGGGTCAAACTCAAGATGCCAAGGCCCAATTAGGAATCACCTTATGCCAAAACTCAATTTAGGCCCATTAGGCCCAATTAAAATTTTAAAGGCCCAATTATCATATTTGGACTTTATGGAAATGGTTTTAGGCCCAATTGGATCCAACCAATTATCCTAAACCAAACTTGGCCCAACCAAGCCCATTAAGCCCAAGTACAACAATTAAATTAATTCATCATTCCAAATTACAAATTAATTCAATTCAAGTGTAATTACCATAATTAATTAATTAATCTAATGCTTCCAAACACTAATTAATTCAATTAATCATGTTTAAACTTTCAAATTCATGTCCAACACAAATTGAAGCAAAACAATTTATTATAACATGCTTATAACTCACGCCATTCATGGAATTTTTATATCCAATTTTGATTTCAATCCAATTAAATCACAAACCAATATACTCATGCATTTAAACACATCCAATGGTCTAAAAAACATAAAACACCATGAGCTTCTAGGTCCATAACTTTTGGCCAAGCCTAAGGAAATCAGGGATTTTTTTTATCTAATTAATTTTTCTCAATTCCTAAGATGTACAAACCCAATTTAACATCATCCAAGCTCAACCAAATCATCAATTTAAGAAAATACATACTCCAAGCATAAATTCCCAAATTAAGAGTCCATGAACCCTAGAATTCCAAATCAAACTTCGGAGGCTCTGATACCAATGTAAGTGTTCCTAAAACATGCCAAGATCTTCTAAGAGTGATTCGTGTGTGAAAATTAAAGAGAGTTGCGGAAAAAACTCACCTTGGTTGGATGAATTTCAAGACTTTTCTTTGTTGAAGATGAAGCTCCAAGCTTGAAATGGAGTTCAAAACCCTTGGGTGGTCTCCCTATCACCTTGATTCACTCCTTTATGTGCTAGCAAGAACAAATTTTTGAAAGAAAATTTTCCCTTCCAAAGGGTGATAGTTTCGGCCACCATGGAGAGAAGAAGAGAGATGAAGTTTTTTAGTATGTTGTGAATAGTAACTAGTGCACACTTCTAAAGTTGACCAATTAATTTATACTTAAGTTTGAGTGTTGGTTTGGTTTATGTATTCTATAAGCAATCCAAGCCTTACACAACCATTACCAAATTCCATCAAATGTCAAACACAATGATGTAAGTTGGTGGGCCCCACTTTAAATTCCAAATTTAAGTCGGACAATCCAACACGCAACTTCGCTCGGGCCCGCGTTCGTTTAATTCCGAATTAAACGAATTTTCCGTTGCGACTTAATTAAATCCAATTTAATTAAATAATAATGCCTAGCAAAATTATTACGAAAGTCGCTTGTGAATTAATTCTAAATTAATTCTTTCGCGCGAATTAAAATCCAATTTTAATTCCGCTTTGAAATCTAATTTCAATTAATATATCTAATATATTATTTTAGCCCAATTAATAAATTAAATAGAAAAATCCAATTTAACTATTAAATTTATTTTACCTATTAATTCCAAATTAATCTCGTTCTCTCTTCTCGACGAATTTAATCCCAGATATATTCTCGACGCAATTAATCCCAGATTAATTATTTCTCTTGATACTTAATTCTCAGATTAATTATTGCTGTGATTAATCCCAGATTAATTTTCTCTATCTCATAATTAATTCCAGATTAATTTTCTGTTCGAGTCAAATCTCAACGGTGAATCTTTGGGAGGCGACCCAAGAGATCCTTGGATATGTTGGCAGTAAATACGATCATCGGACTATCCGAATACATGCATACCCGGTACCACGTACTTACCGATTTACAAGACATGGTTGGCTTCTAGCAAAGCATCGTGCCTACCCAATTCTCCAGAAATATTCTTCTACGAAATACAAGATCTTTGTCAGGCGTAGTATACATAGTATTGCGTATTACGATCCAGTATCGGATGTCACATGCTAGGCCTGGGGCTGGAATTTTGTCTGCCCCGTACGAAGCATATATCGGATCTCTGATAACTAGTCTCTATAATCCGATAATCATGACCTAGTCATATTATCCCGATGACTGCAGTACTTAAGAGTACTAGTTCCGTATCTTACGTGATCATGATCTCCATATGACTGAAGTGATACTTTCATCTTGACATCACACCCAATACACTACGATTCTCAGTATACCTAGAAGAGGCGGACACAGAACCTGTTAAAGCCCCAGACGACCAAAATCAATGTATACTGATTGTCGCAAGTATTAGCGGTGCAAGTCTCAAGTTAAGACCAAATACACATACCCTGATTCGGATTCCCATAGACACATAGTCATACTACCAATGGGATTCTGAGGGGTCTATCCAGAGCGAAGTTGTTTCCGTACCATCGGTAAACAGAACCTCCTATTACACTTCCATTAGTATCCAATACCCAAATATATGAGAACTATGTCGTTACGCTTCCATAACACGCACAAGTGTAATACTAGCCTATTCCACATTATCGTTGTCCAGTCTCAATAATACTACGACTAGGGATATTTAATGATTAAACCTTAGTGGATTAATATTGTCTCATATCTTATTAATCTAGTACTAATCATATGGACTTTTATCATTTATATATCCAGGTAATCCAATTACAAATGATAAAAGAGCAATTTCCTTTGTCACATAGTTAATTTATACAACAACGCCATGTTTTGTACAAATAGTGATGCTATGGGTCATAATTTTCCAACAGAAATATGCATCCAATACATATAACTTTTAAAACCTTATTAATTAGGGATTTTCCGCAAAGATGATACGTATTTAATTTAATCAATTTAAATAAATACAATCATGTATCAAGTAAGAACATAATTAAACATAGAATTTAAATGCATATTCATATCATATGTTCAGGTTCAGACCTGCTCTGATACCATTTTTGTTGGGGGTTTTGGGCGGCAATTCGAGTAAACGCAGCGGAACGCGGAAAATCAAAATTTTCCAATTTCAATAATTTTTCTTGGGTAATTAAAATAAATTAATTTATCTTAATTACTCAATACTTAAAAATTGAAATTTTTACCCAAAAATCAGATTTTTCAGTAATTACCGTTTTGCCCCAAAACTTTATATTTTTGTCATTTTAGTCCTAAATTGTCAAATACAATTCTAATTGATTCCAAATCAATCCCAAAATGATTTATATGTGTCTAATACATGAAAATATAATTTGCAACTCAAAGAAACTGATTTTCCCGAAATTTCCAAATAGTCCCCATATTTTCAAGAATTTATAATTTGGTCCTTGTTGTTCAAAACATGTCAAGATTAAATCCAAAAATTCCCAAATTTAATATACATCATATATACATCAAATCTCATAACATATATGAAAAGCCCCAAATTTGGTGAAGGTTAAAAACCCTAATTTTATAATTTCATAAATTAACAAAATTAATTAAATTCAATACTTTAATTCAATTCCCATAATACCAAACAAGCCTCACCATTACGAAACAACTCAAGAACAATTCTAGGTCAATCATTAGTGGCTAAGTAACTCTAGAATGGTAACTAACCATCAAATGGTAAAAGAATACAAATAAACTAGTTTACATGCATTCTTTAAACATATACATGTTTCTATCTTTCATCCAAATTCCCAACCATCACAAACACATCCATAAAAGAGTAGAAAACAATCTAAGCTACACATGTTGAAGTCTAGTATATTAGAAATATTTTTCATGTAGGAAAAAGTAAGAAAAACTTACTAAAATACTTGATTTTCCAAGCTTTTCTTACTTTTTTCTCCTTTTTCTCTCAAAGCCTCTTTTTTATATGTTTTTAGGGTTCTTGAGGAATAAAAAAAAAATGAAAACATGGCGTAT
>SKCR01036852.1:0-109004 GCA_019454045.1 Zanthoxylum bungeanum | reverse complement strand
TCTTGCTTCCCTTTTTATTCATTCACGCCATTTTGCTTCAAAAACCAGTGAGCATTTTTCAGTTTGGGCGTGAGGAGAAGAGAGAAAATAAGAGAGATGAAAGATGTGTTAAGTTGTAAAATGAAATGCATTTCAATAATCTTATATACTTGTGTGAAATTCACTTTAATTTCACTTGCATTTGCCTTTAATTTGAATTTCAAAAGTCAAAAAAGGTAAACACTATGCACACCAATTACACATCTGTCCATCACTATTCATATCACCTTTATTAAAGTGACATGTTGTCAAGTCACATCACTCTAAGTGACAAGTGATTTGACGCTTGATGCGACTGATTGATTTAACGCTTGATGCGACTTGCGATGCCGCACTCGAATTCGAAATACGAATGCGCTCGCAATCACACTCGGGCTCGGGTTCGCTAATTCCAAATTAATGATTTTTCCTTCATCGCGTCGTAATTAAATGATACGCCTAGTGAATTCACTATTCATGTCGCTAACGAATTAATTCCAAATTAATTCGTTCGCCCGAATTAAAATCTAATTTTAATTCCGCGTCGAAATCTAATTTCGTTTAATATATCGAATATATTAATTTACCGATTAATTCCAAATTAATCGTTATCTCTCTCTAGAAGATATTTTATCCTAGATAAAATATCTCCGTAATTAATCCCAGATTAATTTTCTCTCTCTTCTATATAATCCCAGATTATTCAAGAGTGCGAGTTGTGCGTCATCGGTGGATTATCGGGAAGCGACCCATGAGATCCCCGGATAAGTTGGCAGTAAATACGGTCGTCGGAGTATCCGAATCACGTACGTACCAAGTACTATGTTTTACCGATTTATGAGACAAGGTCGACTCCTAGCAAAGCACCAAGTCTACCCAATTCTCCGGACATATCCATTTAAGAATATTAAAGATCTGTATCAAGCGTAGAATACCATTGTATTGTGTGTATCGACCCAATATCGGATAGTCACGTGCTAGGGCTGGGGCTGGATAAGTGTCCTACCCCCTCCGAAGCACATATCGGATGTCTGGTAACATAGTCTCTATAATCGGATATTCATGACCTGGTCACAATATCCCGATTGGTTGCGCAACACTCAAGAGCACTAGTACCGTATCCTGCGTGACATCATCTCCAATATGACTGAAGTGATACTTCCGTCTTGACATCACACCCAATACACTACGACTCTCTGATAAACCCAGAAGTGGTGTACGCAGAACCGGTTAAAGCCCTGTACCACCAAGACCAAAGTCTATCGATTATCGTAAGTATTAGCGATGTAAGTCTCAGGTTAAGACTATACACACCTACCTTGATTTCGGCCTCCCATAGACACATAGTCATAATACCAATGGGATTCCGAGGGGTCTATCCAGAGCGAAGCTGTTTCCCGTACCATCGGTGAAACACGACCTCCTATCGCACTTGCATAAATATCCACACTTATATATATGAGAACTATGCCGTTGTGCCCTCACAACGCGCACAAGTGAAATACTAGCCTATTCCGCATTATCGATGTCCAGTCTCGATAATACTCCGGCTAGGGATATTTAATGATTAATCCTTCGGGGACTGATACTGTCTCATATCATTCTCAATCCAGGAACTAATCATAGGGACCTCTCTTCATTTATATATCTATGGTGATCTAATCACAAATGATGAGAGTGCAATTTCCTTGTCACATAGTTAATTTGCTACAACAACACAATGATCTGTGCAAATAGTGACGCTATGGGTCATTTTGTCCAACACAAAACAACTTAGTGATCCCAGTCAAGCGCGACCCATTGACCATGGAAAGCTTCGTAATCAATGTCGATGGACAAGAAGTGGTCTTGATTTGGCCAACAAACCACAACTTGGACAAGACACCAATATGGAACAAAGCCTTCGCGATTCAAAACACATCCTCGACGACAAAGGCCTTGACTTTGGCCAACAAGCCAATGCCAGTCTCGGATCTAGAGTGAGAATCACTCAAAGGAAGGAAAAACGCTTAATATTTTTTTGAGGGTTTTTCGCGTGCAAATTGGCAACCAATTTATTATCTTTGTTAAGGGTTCATCATCATACACCCTTAAACATGCATTCTAAACACATAATAAAGCGTATATGATAAAATAATAATGATATGCGGATGGATACTTTACACATTGATCCTAGATCAAATCTCTCACTTTCTCTCTCCCGCTAGCACAATTATTTCTTCTACCCGTTACACTACACTTCTAAAGAAACCTCATTTACATTGAGGGGAATAAGTGAGAAGAGAATACAAAGAAATGAGAGGTAATAAGGCTGGACACACAGGTCCAATTAATAAATCAAATTTATTACAACAATTTCTAAAATTGCCCACCCCATCTAATATCCATCCGATATACATTATTCATGCATCGCAACCATGTATTCACACAAGCATGTTATCAATCAATCTAATCAAATTAATTAATTTGATAATTAGTGACCATCCAATGTTCAAACAACGATTTGATTTTGCTCGAGTCAAACTCGTTTTTCGAATAATTACTCAAAGTACGAATTCTCGAATTAAATTAAACTACACAATTAAATCCAATTCAATTTGTATTTAATTCTAATTCTCTATTTAATTCCAAATTAAACATCACACTTTATTTACGAACCTTTACAACTTAAATTCCAAATTTAATCGCAACGGGTCTCAAAGCCCGATTAACGTCCAACGTCAACTTACTTAAAGTCTAATGGGCTTTGAATTAATTTCTTGAGGCGTGGACTTTTGGTCAACTCGGGTCAAATCGAAAAACCAAAATCCAATCCGGGAGTTACCCCATAAGCCTAGAAATCAATCTTGGCCCATTAGGCCCAATTAAACTTTAAAGGTCCATTAAGTCGCATTTGGGCTTTATGGATGCGATTTTGGGCCCAATTGGATCCAATCCAATTTGCCTTAACCAACTTTGTACAACAAAGCCCAATAAGACCAATTACAACATTTCAAGCCCAATTTCCAAAATTAGCCCAATTAACTAAATTACTAAAATCCAATTTTACAATTTAATTAATCAAAGTGCATTAACATAATTAATCACCCAAATCATTATTTCCAAAACACGAATTAAGCTAATTAATCATGCTCATCTACATCAATTAGTGTCCAACACAAATTAACAAAAAATCAAACCCAATCATGCTCATAGTGTCTCGACAATATATGGGTAATTTTTGTCCGATTCGGTTTCAATCCAATTAAACCCACAATCGACATTAAATCATATTCCCGAATGATTTCCAACACATCCAATTGTCAAAAATCAAAAATCCCAAGACATTTTAGCGCATCACATTTTTGGCTAACACAAAAAAATTGGGGAAATTTGTTCAAACACAATTTCAACAAATTGATCCAATCAATCCTCAATTCAATTACATTTAAGCATATTAATCCCTCCAATTTCATTAATCATGCTCAAAATCAAGTTTGCCCAATTTTAAGCCCTAAATAATTTTCATGCTTTTAACCAAGCTCTTGATACCATTGTTGGAGATTATCTAGGTCCCAAGGATCATAAATCAAGCATGAACATGTGTGAATACATCCGAGGAAGTTGCGGAATACTTACATCGAGCTGTTGAGTGACGCAGGAGGCAACAAAAACTCAATCTTTCTACCTTGGGACTGCTCGGCAGTGAGCTAAAATCCCTCACTGGTTTCGGCATTCATCAACAAGAAACCAAGCTCCAAGATTCGTCATTTGATTCTCGGCTAATGGGCGGACTTCCCTATCACCATCGCATGTCTCGTAGTGTGCTAGCACTTGCGATTTTACCACAAAAATCCAACTCTTGCTTCCATTTTTCTTTCCATCATTCGGCAGTTCACTACCTTACAAGAAGAAGAAAATGGCGTGAGGAGAGAAGAGGGAAAAGAGAGAGAGTTGTGTTTGGTTGTCAAATTTATGTATTATATTCACACATTTGAATTTCAAATGAATTTCACTTGAATTGGCTTTTAAAAGTCAAACCATTAAAGCCCCAACCACTCACATCACTCAATCCATCAAGTTGTCATGTCACATCACTCAAAGTGACTTGTGATATTCTAAATTAATATTTTGCCCGAATTAAAATCTAATTTTAATTCCGCGTCGAAATCCAATTTCATTTAATATATCAAATATATTAATTTCTCGATTAATTCCAAATTAACCGTTATCTCTCTTTTAAATGATATTTTATCCCAGATAAATTATCTCCGTAATTAATCCCAGATTAATTTTCTCTCTCTTCTAATTAATCCAGAGATTAATTTAGAGTGCCAGTCATACGTCATCGGTGAATCTTTGGGAAGCGTCCCATGAGATCCCTAGATATGTTGGCAGTAAATTCGGTCGTTGGACTATCCGAACACGTAAGTACCTCGTACTACGTTTATACTGATTTATAAGACAAGGTTGGCCTCTAGCAAAGCGCCATGCCTACCCAATTCTCCGGAAACATCCTTACTGGAATAAAGGATCTGTATCAGGCGTAGTATACGTAGTATTGCATAAATCTATCCAGTATCGGATGATCATATGCGAGGCCTGGGGCTGGTACAGTGTCTGCCCCGTACGAAGCATATATCGGATAACGAGCAACTAGTCTCTTTAATATCGGATAATCATGACCAAGTCATATTATTCCGACGGTTGCAACCTTATATAGAGAACCAGTTCTGTATCCCTGCGCGATCATCAACTCCATATGACTGGAGTGACACTTCTGTCTTGACATCACACCCAACACACTACGATTCTTAATATACCCAGTATTGGCATACACAGAACCGGTTAAAGTCCTGGACGACCTCAACCAAAGTATATTAATTATCGCAAGTATTAGCGGTGCAAGTCTCAGGTTAAGACCAAATACACCTACCCTGATTTCGGACTTCCATAGACACATAGTCATACTACCAATGGAATTTCGAGGGGGTCTTATCCAGAGTGAAGCTGTTTCCCGTACCATCGGTGAAACACAACCTCCTATTACACTTGCGTGAGTATCCTATACCCAAATATATGAGAACTATGACGTTGTGCCCTCACAACGCGCACAAGTGTAATACTAGTCTTTTACGCATTCATCGATGTCCAATCTCGATAATGCTTTGACTAGAGATATTTAATGATTTATCCTTCGTGGATTGATACTATCTCATATAATTCTCAATCCAGGAATAAATCACAGGGACCTCCTATCATTTATATATCTAGCTTTCTAATCACAAATGATAAGAGTGCAATCTCCTTTGTCACATAGTTAATTTGTACAACAACACCATGATCTGTACAAATAGTGACGCTATGGGTCATAATTGTCCAACAAGAAGTCCATTCTCCCTTAAATAACATTTGAAATCTTTGCTCATGTAGTAACCGCCTCGATCTAATCGAAGACACTTGATGAATTTATTGGTTTGTTTTTCAACTTAATTTTGGAATATTTTGAACTTATCAATTGTTTCTAATTTATGTCTCATCAAATAAACATAACCATATGTGACTTATCATATGTGAAAGTCACAAAATATAAAATTCATGAGCGATATGATTTAATAGACCACACACATCACTGTGTATAAGCTCCAATAAATCATCAACCTGATGTCCCACACCGAGGAATGACGCCTTAGTCATTTTCCCTTGGCTGCTTGACTCACAAATCAGATGAGGATCTAATGTAAGATCATCGATCAAACCATCCTTAACCAATTTCACTATACGTCTAACACCTATGTGGCCCAACCTCATATGTCATAATTCAGTATTATTTAATTCAGGTCATTTTCTTTTATTCCTCTATATTAAAGACATCTCTATTTGTTTCCAAAATATAATGACCGTTAAATAAAGAAAATTCACATATTAAAAAGTTATCTTTATTATATAAACATAAAGTACCATATTTAATATTTACATTATATCTTTCTCTATCTAAAACAGGCAATGAGATCATTTGTCTAATAAAAGAGGGAACAAAATAATTGTTCCAATTGCCTAAACTTCTAAAGTCTTGCCATTGTCAACTCTAAGTTGGATCTCCTCATGATCAACCCTTCTTTTCACCCTCATTTCCTGCAAGGAATTGCAAATATAAGTGGGACTTTTGGTGTTTAATACCCCACCATTATTTTTATTTAAAGCCAAAGAGATATCAATAATAGGAAAAATTGAAAGCATACCTGAGGATCCCGAGTGTCCTTTCAGTTCTGGGAAGTCTCGTTTCCAATGTCCTGACTTCTTACAATGTAGACATTCTTCATGAGCCACCTTCAATCTTGCAGATTTAGATTTATTTGGTTTCTTAGAGTTTTTCTTTGTAATCTTTTTTCTTTGCTCTTTTGCAACTTTTTGGACTTCTTAGAAGTCGAAGAAGCACTCGCTCCACCATAGAGATACAAACTCGGGTTCTTTTTCCTCAAATCTTTATCCACCGTACGTAAGATGTTATCAAGCTCCTCATATATGGCTTTCATAGAATGCATGTGAAAATTCAACATAAAGCCACTAGAGAGAATCGAATTGCGACTGAGTTACTCATCTATGGTAACGCCCTATCCTTCTAAATATCGGATCTGCTCATTCATGTTTAAAATATGAACGCTAGCATCTCCTCTATCCTTGAGCGAGGCATGGAAAAGCTCCTTAGACCTCCGATAAATTTTAATCTCCCGATTCGACACGAACAACTCCTTGAGTGTCCACATAAGTACGCAAGCATCTAGTACATCTATGTACTAGACCTGGCCAGCGGTTCGGTTCCGGTTCAGAACTGAACCGAACCTGTCGGTTCCCGGTTCCACAAATGTGGAACTGGTATCGGAGCGGTTAATTCTGGTTCGGTTCCGGTTCCACACTTAAGTGAAACCAGAATCGTAAACTGAACCGGTCGGTTCCGGTTCGAACCTTTTTTTTAATTATATAAAAAATCGAAAATAATTTAAAATAATTTAGATTAATTTAATAAATAAATAAAATTATTAAATCAAACTCTAATAAATAATTTAAAATAACTGGGGTAGGGTTCCGGTTGGAACCGTTGAAACCGCTGGAACCGTTCGGTTCCAGCGGTTCCAACCAGTTCGGTTGGGGGTCGAACCATAACCGAACCGGTCCTTTACTATTCTAGTTCCGAAACCGGAATCGGAACCGTCCGGTTCCAACTGGTTCGGTTCTGATTCCGAACCGGAACCATGGCCGGGTCTACTATGTAGTGTCACAACAAATCAGGGATCATCTCGATCCTAGAATATAGGACTTCACCTTAAGGTTATCATCCTTCCATTTGTCAAATGTCCCATACTCCTCGAGTGTAGAGTTAGGATCGATGTCCACAGGTAATGGATTAAGCGTCACAGAGCTCAATCTCTCCGACTCCAAAACCAAACATATGTTTATTTCTCACTCAAAGTAGTTCTCAGCTTCTTTTAATTTGTTGGTATCCAAAAGTCTTGCTAATGAATTTTCGGATGCCATATATGTAAAGAAATAACAAACATTAGCAGAACATGTTCATATCAATATAAAACACTAATAAGATTATGGATTTCAAATTTATTCATGCCCTCCTACTAAACTACATAATTTGCTTTAACGAAAAATAAAAAGTTGACAAACAAATTTCATAGCGGGAAGTGGATCCCATTACATTTACTCTAGCCTCATAATAATAACAGTATTGGCCTTCAAAAACTCATTAGGTAGACCTCTAAGTCAATCACATTCAATGTGACTCATAGGTTTGGTCCTGAACCGTTTATTATCCACGCAAGAATGACAGTATTATATTAAGACGTATTCTTGGTGTAGACTTGTCAAAATGCACTAATGGGTTTGGCTAGCACACCCTCATAATGAAGACATTATCGGATGACTAATTCAGTTGATCACGTTATATCAAATATTTTATCGAAGCGACCTAAATTATGGCAACTTATGCCCTCACAATAATTTTGGTATTGGGTACAAGCAATAAAAACTCATTCATCTCTATTTCAACAAGACAGACCATCCAATGATGCTCCAACCTCATTAATACTATCACATTAAAGTAATCACCTAATCATGAGTGATTTATAACTTAAGTCATTAAATAACATGAAAAGTCAAAGAAATAATTTTAGTTTAAAAACAAACATTACATATCAAATATGACTTATGCATAATTAAATTAAAATATAGATTCAAATACATGTTAAAAATGCAAGCATTATTTTAATATATGTTGGGTGGTTAAGACCCGCTCTGATACCATTTTATTGGGGTGGATTTAGATCCCCTAGGGTCAGATCGGTGCCCCTCGCAGCGGAAATGGTCCAGATCGGTGGGTCCGGGGTATGGATACATTTCAATAATCATAACTTATGAATATATGATTCTTGATCAAATATTTCATTTAAATTAAATACTATATTTAATTTCGAGTTCATTTGAAAAATCCAGATCTAATCAAATTATAGCGGGGTTCGAAATGCTCGTTAGACTGATGCGTGCAACACGCGCTGAACATTGTTCATGCGTTAATGATCATTGCCCTGCACATCACACGTTCTGTATTGGCGCGCTAATCGTTGTCCATTGACTCATCAATAGTTGGCCATTGACGCACCAATGGTTGGCCATTGGCGTGCCAATTCATTCCAGTGAGCAGTTGCTCTATTCATCCATTATATTATCGCGCCAATCATAATATAGTGGCGCGTCAATATGTTCCAGAAGTCAATTTTGTGATTTCTAAAATTGCTTCTTATCATTTCCATACATTACCCAAACTCTCAAAATTCAATTTTGACATCATAAGCAACATCAAACACATATTGCACACATCCATAACAATTAAAGAATAAATCATGCATTTTCATAACATTAAACATTATACAATATACAAATGCATTTAAAACACATATATGCATCATTTTGAATCTAAATCACAAACCAAACATCAATCTCACAAAGAAGCAACTAAAGAATAATTTTAGGTCACTCAAAGATGGTCAAGTGATTTTAGAATGGTAGCCTTAGATCCAAACCATCAATTAGAGTTCCAAACCCTAATTTTTTGTTCGATATCCAACATGAACACTCCTTGACCTAATCAAATGAATCTTGTGTCTCTATGCTTCTAAAGCATCCATACAAAAGTCATTTAACCATATCTTAATATCAAGTTATGCTTTTATTTATCCAACATATAATACATCACCATAAGCTTCAAACATGATCTTAAATCATTAGAGAAGACATAACTGAAATGGATAATCAAACTTACATAGGAAACTTGAACTTGAGATCAAAACTTCAAACCTATTCTTGATTGAGTTTTGTAGTGAAGTTCCAAGCTCTCCAAGCTTCTTGAGATCTCTACGAAATTTGCCAGGTTGAATTATAGGACTTGTAAGATTTTACCCTAAAACTTGTGTTTATATATGCCAAGCAAAAAAAACACTTTAGTGTTGGAATGATCTCGTTTGTCTATATAAAGTTAATAGATGTTAATCTAATTATGAAATATCAATTTGTTAGCACACCATATTATAATATATTATAATTAATATAATATCTCTCTATACTAAAAGATATTAATTAAATAATAATATGAAGATCATATAATAATTTATTTAACCATTAAATAAATATGAATAATCTAATTAATCAAAATTGGTCCAATAAATAATTAATATTATTCAATAATATTTAATTATTTAATTGATAATTATAATATCAAATATTATTAATTATCAAATATATTGTGCTACCCAAGTGCTCAACGTTTACACTTCATATTGTAGGATTCTATAAGTTCAAATACGTTCGTCATATGACCCATTCTCATTTGTACGCAAATCGGCCACCTTCGAATTACGAAGAACATGAATGACCTTTACAAACTATGCAAGCCAAAATCATCGCATATGTTTAAATAATCCTTCTGTCATAAGCTATCTGATTCGTGCGTAGGAAATATAGATTACCCATCAAGTTTCCAAAGCGCACATTTCATATGTTGACATGTCCACGGTTCCTAATAACTAATCAGAACACCATTTTTGATGTATACACGATCAACCCTAGATGATCAGCTTTGGCCAAAGTCTTTAGAATCATGACTTAAAACAATAGATACCTAAACCTCTTGATAATACACATTTAGGCCGACAAATCATATCTTGATCCGCACTTAATCAACGAATGTATCCGTCCACCCCCAACCAACATCCGACGATCAGATCGTGAAAGGTCTCTGACATGCATGCCATCTAATTTTGGAGGATCACAAACAAAATCAATACTATCATATAGTGAGAGAATTAAATATGCTACTCGACTCGAAGAGATTCCTATTGACGATGGCGTGCACTACCAACTATTAGGAATCATTTAGTGAGTCATTCAGTGTTCGTTCCAATGAATACCCACATGTCTATACTAGCTATCGTTGCTCATGGTCCATTGGTTCTGACCATTAGAACTCCAATTCCAATATACGATAAGTGCTAGTCTTCTAGGTTAAAGGAATTCGACTGTGTTCCCAAACCAATGACTAGAAATATATCTTTTAAGAATAGTTTATAATAACGATACTATCACAATGACGGACCACACCTAGTGTCCATTATCACTACATGACTATTTCAAGATAAAATAACATAATTATAGTTACTACTAATAAAGTATTGAAATGAAAATACAGGTATATTATTATCTAATAATAAAATATCATATAATATATTATTCAGATTGGCGCTCGAAGCACCAACTCCAGCACCAACACCATAACCAATGTTTCAAAAAGAAATTGAACATTGATTGAGGAAGGTAGATCCACTTGGCATGGATAATAGATAGGTCCCCACAAATAACACAACTATCTTACTCTATTTCTAAATCGTAGGTCAACCTCCCCCATTGTATTCTTCTACTTCTCACTAGGTTTTGCATATTGTTATTCAAGTACCTAAGAAGTAGAATTACCATCAGGTAAATAAACTTCAATCATAAACATACCTGAGTTTGAAGTCGAAGCACTATTTTACTTCTTTGCTTCCTCAATTTTTGAAGGCTTGGTATTCCTTCTTTCAGTGTGTCTCTTCTTTCCACAAAATTAACAAGTTCCATTGGGTTTTTCTTTTTCTATATCCCTAACCAGCCTTCTTTGGGGCATGAGCCTTTTGGGCCTTGCTTTTGTTAGAGTCCTTCTGTTGTTGAGAAAAATTCTCTTAAGATACACAAAAGTTTTTTTATGGATTTAGTACATTTTTAGCAACTTTGAGCATATTATGAAAATATGGCAATGATGTATCTGGTCTATTCATGTGAAAATTCATGATAAATGATTTAAAGATATCTCGTAAGGATTGCAACACAATGTTCTGAGTTATTTCATGTTCTATCACGAATTCAAGATTTCTCAATTTCTCAATGTAAGAAATGATCATTAGCATGTGGTCACTTACTGATCGGTCGTTCATGTTAGATTGTAATAAATTCCTTGATGTATCATACCTCTCCAAATGAGCAGAAGTTTCGAACAACTTCTTCAACTGTAATATTATAATACTAGCATCTATTTGCTCATATTGGATATGGAATTGTAACACCTGGTGATTTCGGCGACTATTATATTATGGAAGGTATGATACATGATATAAATCATGTTCAAGCATAAACATGCTCAAAAAATTACTTTTCGGGTATTCGATAATTTTCTCACAATCCGATACGAAATTTAACTTAATATGTAACCCAGACAGCCCTTAGTATTCTAGGCATAATGTTTCCATACGATCTTTGATTTTTATGAATTTTAAACCATAGGAAAGCTAAGATGAAGATCTATAACTTTGTATTGAACATTGTTCCAAATTTGAGCAGAACTGGGTCGAATTTGGTAATTTCTCCAGGTCATTTGCACTCTGACATGAATAAGAAGTAAAAAGAGAATTACCATTTGATTCATAAGCCCATAATCCTTCTCACTTGGGACCAATAATTATTCAAACCCCCTAGACTCTTCTAGAAAGAACAAAACAAGTCAAGAAGGGGAATAAAAACCATTGGCCCCTAGTATAAATAAGGGATATGTTGGGTTTTCTAGGTCAAATCAAGATCAATTAAGCATATGAAATGTGTGAATACAACAAAGTAAGAATGCGGAAAATACTCACTTTGATCGGATTTTGGATGCATTGAACACAAAAATTTTGCTCCTTGAAGTTTCGGCCAAGGTCTCATGTGAATGTGAAATCCAAGCTCCATGCTTTTGATGATGATTCCAAGCTCAAGGATAGATTTCCCTATCACCTTAGATGATTCCTTGAATGTGCTAGCAATGGAGAAAATTGCAACAAAAATCCCCTTGATCTTCCTAGTGACTCTCGGCCAAAGGAAAAAAATAGAGAGAAAAATGGCTCAAAGCCGTGCGTGAGAGAGAGATGAGATGAAGTGTGTTGATTGTTTTTTATTTCAAAATCAAAAGTAAAAGATATACCAAAGTTGGTATATATCCATCACCTTTTCACTTTGTGTGAATAACAAGCAACTTTCATTTCATTCACTAACTTCCATCACCAAAAAGGTAAATGAATGACTAGTGATGTGACTTGTGGGCCCTACTTGAATTTAAAATGCGAGTGGGCCCGCAAACACATTTCAGGCTCAGATTCGTTAATTCCGAATTAACGAATTTTCCGTTGCGACGTAATTAAATTAAATA
Organism: Zanthoxylum bungeanum; assembly: GCA_019454045.1. Taxonomy (NCBI): domain Eukaryota; kingdom Viridiplantae; phylum Streptophyta; class Magnoliopsida; order Sapindales; family Rutaceae; genus Zanthoxylum; species Zanthoxylum bungeanum. The sequence goes on along the minus strand of SKCR01036852.1, from coordinate 96,235 downwards.
ATTAAATAATTATGCCTAGCAAAATTACTATTCACGTCGCTCGCGAATTAATTCTAAATTAATTCATTCACCCGAATTAAAATCCAATTTTAATTCTGTTATGAAATCTAATTTCATTTAATATATCGAATATATTATTTTATCGATTAATTCCAAATTAATCGATCTCTCTCTTCAAATAATATTTTATCCTAGATAAAATCTCTCCGTAATTAATCTCAAATTAATTATGTTCGAATCATACGTCATCGGTGAATCTTCGGGAAGCGACCTATGAGATCCCTGGATATGTTGGCAGTAAATCCGGTCATCGGACTATCCGAACACATACGTACCTTGTACTATATTTTTACCGATTTACGAGACATAGTTGGCTTCTAACAAAGCACCGTGCCTACCCAATTCTCCATAAATATTCTTAAAGGAATATATAATCTATGTCAGGCGTAGTATACGTAGTATTGCGTATTGCGATCCAGTATCAGATGTCACATGCTAGGGCTGAGACTAGAATTGTGTCTGCCCCGTACGAAGCATATATCACATCTCTGGTAACTAGTCTCTATTATCGGATAATCATGACCTAGTCATATTATCTCGATGACTGCAGTACAGAAGATTACTAGTTCCGTATCATGAGTGATCATCATCTCCATATGACTGGAGTTATACTTCCATCTTGACATCACACCCAATATACTACGATTCTCAGTATACCCAGAAGAGGCGTACACAGAACTTGTTAAAGTCATGGACGACCAAAACCAAAGTATACTGATTGTCGCAAGTATTAGCGATGTAAGTCTCAGGTTAAGACCAAATACACCTACCCTGATTCGGACTCCCATAGACACATAGTCATACTACCAATGGGATCCCGAGGGGTCTATCCAGAGCGAAGCTGTTCCCGTACCATCGGTAAACACAACCTCCTATCACACTTGCATAAGTATCCAATATTTAAATATATGAGAACTATGTCGTTATGCTCCCACAACTCGCACAAGTGCAATACTAATCTATTCCGCATTATCGATTTCCAGTCTCGATAATACTATGACTAGGGATATTGAATGATTAAATCTTAGTGGATTAATACTATCTCATATCTTATTAATCCGGTACTAATCATATGGACTTTTATCATTTATATATCTTGGTAATCCAATTACAAATGATAAAAGAGGAATTTCCTTTGTTACATAGTTAATTTGTACAATAACACCATATTCTGTACAAATAGTGATGTTATGGGTCGTAATTGTCCAACAATCTCCCACTTGGCCTATAGCCATTCACTCAAGTGTCCTACACCTGAACTATGTACGGGTCGCTCAAACTTCTATTGAGAAACAACTTTCGTCAGCGGATTTACATTGTTATCATCTGATGTGATTTATTCGATCATCACATCGCCACGATGTATGATCCGACGAATCAGATAAAATAGTTGAAGTATAAACTTGGATCGTTGATGAGACCATTAATTCTTTAGCCTGTGCTGTAGCCTAGCTCAGCTGCTAACAGAACTATTCCTAATCTAATTATTAATTTTACAGATCCAAAATTGCTTCTTTTGCTGCCTTAGCTGCAGCAATATTCCGCTTTTGTTTTTTATTCGGCAATAGTATCTTGCTTGGAAGATTTCCAGTTCACTGTTCCGTTATTCAAACTATATAGTACCCTTATTGCGACTTACAGTCATCTTTGTCGGTTTGGAAACTTGCAACGGTGAACCCAGTCATTTCAAGTTCTCATTCTCCATAGTTTCAGAAGGCATCCTTAGTTCCTCTAAGATACTTAAGGACGTTCTTAACATCAATCCAGTGACTATCACTTGGATTGGCCTGATTGTGACTCTATATGCTCAAAACATATGAGACACCATGTCACGTACATCTATCAAATGTACGAGTTCTCGGAGAGTGCCAACAACTTTTAGATCTATTCCAGTAGATTCTTATTCCTAGAATAAGGGTTTTCTCTCCCAAGTAATCTACGGAGAATTTTCATGAAAGCCAAGCTTTCACTGATTGTATTATGGGAATGTCATTTCCAAGAAATGATATATCATCATTATATAGGACAATCACTGTCAGTGCATTCCCACTAACCCTCTTATATACACAAGAATCATTTTCATTTTGAATTAAATCATATACCATTATGATTACATCAAAACGATAGTTCCAAGAACGCAATGATTGCTTCAATCCATAAATAGATCAAATTAACTTGCAAACCTTGTTTGCATGTTTTGGTACAAAAAAACTGTCAGGATGTTGTAAACATCCTCCAAAAGGTTTCCGTTTAAGGAAAACAATTTTGACGTTCAGCTGCCATATTTCATAACATATTTCATAAATGAAACATGCAGCATTAACAAGTATTATCCAAATGGATTTAATCATGGAAACGGATAAAAGGTTTCGTCGTAATCGACACATTGTTGATAATGATACCTTTTTGCTATAAGCCTAGCTTTGTACGTTAGTACGTTACCATCCATGCCAGTCTTCTCCTTGAAGACCCATTTGCAACCAATAGGCTTTACGCCTTCTGGTGCATCAACCAGTTGTTGGTTTCTATTAAGGTCCCAAGATCAATAATAAGCATGAATCAAGTGCGAATACAATCGAAGAAGTCGCGGAATACTCACATCGATCGGTTGAGCGACACGGTAAGCAGCAAAATCAACTTTCTGCCCTTGCAGTGGACTCGGCAGTGGCAGTGCAACCAGTCTCGATTTTCAACTTTTGAGGATCTTCTTCAAGCTCCAAACTTCGTCGAACGATTCCCGGCTCATGGGTGGACTTCCCTATCACCTTCGCATGTCTCCTAAGTGTGCTAGCACTTGTTATTTTACCACAAAATCCCACTCTAGTGCTTCCCTTTCTCTCGGTTTTTGCTGAACAGAAACCAGAAAGTTTTTCCCCTTGGGCATGTGAAGAAGATGAGAGAAAAGAGAGGAGAGAGTGTTTTGATTATCAAAATGTGTATTAACCTTTTGTTTTTCCAAAAAACAAATGATATATACCATTTCCACTTTTCCAAAAAGTCAAGGTAATAAAGTTTTCCAACCATACCCATCATTCAATCGATCAATCTCATCAATCAATCTATCTCATCAATCAATCAATTGTCACATCACTCAAAGTGACATGATTTGACGCTTGATGTGGCGCTAGATGCGACTAGCGATTTGACGTTTGATTTGATTTGCGTGCCGCACTCAAATTCAAAATGCGAATGCGCTCGCAAATAATCCCAGGCTCGGGTTCGCTAATTCCAAATTAATGCATTTTCCGTTGCGTCGTAATTAAATGATTACGCCTAGCGAAATCACTATTCACGTCGCTAACGAATTAATTCTAAATTAATTCGTTCGCCCGAATTAAAATCTAATTTTAATTCCGCGTCAAAATCCAATTTCGTTTAATATATCGAATATATTAATTTACCGATTAATTCCAAATTAATCGTTATCTCTCTTTAATGGATATTTATCCCAGATAAAATATCTCCACAATTAATCCCAGATTAATTTTCTCTCTATTCTTATTAATCCCAGATTAATTTAGAGTGTGAGTCATACGTCATCGGTGAATCTTTGGGAAGCGACCCATGAGATCCCCGGATATGTTGGCAGTAAATTTGGTCGTCGGACTATCCGAACACGTAAGTACCTCGTAGTACGTTTTACCAATTTACAAGACAAGGTTGGCTTCTAGCAAAGCACCATGCCTACCCAATTCTCCGGAAATATCCTTACAGGAATAAAGGATCTGTATCAGGTGTAGTATACGTAGTATTGCGTATTTCTGTCCAGTATCGGATGATCATGTGCAAGGCCAGAGGCTGGAATTGTGTCTGCCCCGTACGAAGCACAAGTTGGATGTCTGGTAACTAGTCTCTATAATCGGATAAACATGACCTTGTCATTTTATCCCGATGACTGCAGTACTTAAGAGTACTTGTACCGTATCCTACGTGACCATCATCTCCATATGACTGGAGTGACACTTCAATCTTGACATCACACCCAACACACTACGATTCTCAATATACCCAGCATTGGCGTACACAGAACCTGTTAAAGCCCTAGATGACCGCAACCAAAGTATATTGATTGTCGCAAGTATTAGCGGTGCAAGTCTCAGGTTAAGACCAAATACACCTACCCTGATTTCGGACTTCCATAGACACATAGTCATACTACCAATGGAATTCCGATGGGGTCTATCTAGAGCGAAGCTGTTTCCCGTACCATCGGTAAAAAACAACCTCCTATTACACTTGCATGAGCATCCTATACCCAAATATATGAGAACTATGTCGTTCTGACCTCACAACGCGCACAAGTGTAATACTAGTCTTTTACATATTTATCGATGTCCAATCTCGATAATACTCTGAATAGGGATATTTAATGATTTATCCTACGTGGACTGATACTGTCTCATATCATTCTCCATCCAGGAACAAATCATAGGGACCTCTCATCATTTATACATCTAGGTGATCTAATCACAAATGATAAGAGTGCATTGTCATTTCTCACATAGTTAATTTGTACAAAAACACCATGATCTGTACAATAATGATGCTATAGGTCATAATTGTCCAACAATCTCCCACTTGGCCTATAGCCAGTCACTCGAGTGTCTTACACCCGAACTATGTACGGTTGGCTCAAACTGCTGAGAAAAAACTTTCGTCAGCGGATTTGCATGATTATCATATGATGCGATTTATTCGATTATTACATCACCACGATGTATGATCTGAACGAATCAGATGAATATCAAAGTGTATATCTGGATCGTTGATGAGACCATTAATTCTTTAGCCTGTGCTCGAGCCTAGCTCAGCTGCTAACAGGATTATATCTAATCTAATTAGATTTGTTTATCGACCCAGAAGGCTTCTATTGCCGCCTCAGCTGCAGCAATAACCCGCATTTGTTGTTTATTCGGTAACAGTATCTTGCTTGGAAGATTTCCAGCTCACTGTACTGTTATTCAAACTGTATAGTACCGTTTGTGACTTTAGTCGTCTTTATCGATTAGGAAACTTTCTACAGTGATCCCAGTCACTTCAAGTTCTCCATCTCCATAGACTAAGACATCATCCTTAGTTCTCTAAGATACTAACGGATGTTCTTAACATCAATCCAGTGACTATCACTTGAATTGTCCTTTTATGACTTCATATGCTCAAAGCGTATGAGACACCAGGTAACGTACATTTTTCAATGTACGATTCCACGGAGAGTTTTTGAAAGCCAAGCTTTCGCTGATAGTAATTATGGGAATATCATTTCCAAGAAATGACATATATTATCATTATTTATAGGACAGCCACTGTCAGTGCGCTCCCAGTAGTAACCCTCTTATATACATAAGAATCATTTCGTTTTGAATTAAATCATAAAGCATTATGATTACATCAAAACGATAATTCCAAGAACCTAATGCTTGCTTCAATCCAAACATGGATCGAATAACCCGCAAACCTTGTTTGCTAGTTATTGTACGACAAAACCGTCAGGATGTTGTAAACATCCTCCAAAAGGTTTCATTTTCAGGAAAGCGATTTTCCCGTTAAGCTGACATATTTCATACATGAAACATGCAGCTTAAACAAGTATTATCCAAATGGATTTACCGTGGCAACAGGTAAAAGGTTTCGTCGTAATCAACACAATGTTGATAACGATACCTTTCCGCTAAAAGCCTAGTTTTATACGTTGGTTTGTTGCCATCCATGTACGTCTTCCTTGAAGACTTATAAAGTACCAATAGGAAAAATGCCTTGCGGTACATCAAATAGTATCTAAACTTGTTGATATACTGATGAGTGGTATTTATATCACTATTTCCCACTCATTTAACTTAATATTTTGTATAGTTTCTTGAGTTTTGTGAATGTTTTGATGTGTTTTATTGTTATTTTGCAGATAAATAAAGTTTGGACGGCACTGGAGGCAATTTGGGGCAAAACCGAACAAAAATGCGTCAACAGGGATATTTTAGTCTTTTGCGCGTCGCGACGCTGGAACTCAGCGCGCCGCGACGCCCAGCGTGAGCCGAATCTGCTAACATGCGCCAGGTCAACGGTCAACCATTTGAAGAAGTTTGACTTTGCTAAAATGCGCCGTGCCACGTGTCACCATCACAGCCGATCTGCTAACATGCGCCGTGCCACGTGTTATCATAATATGCTGCCGACACTCAGACTTGACACGTGTCGCCTCGTCATCAGCCACATCATCGGTCAACAAGTCAACCTCGCCACGTGTCATGCCACATCATCGTCCACGTCAGCAGGTCAACCGAGTCAACTTGCCACATCAGCCTCAACCAATCAGAACTTGACACTTGTCGCCACGTGTCGCAATCCTATTGTGCCGACAAGTGAACAGTCAGCCGCCACGCCACGTCAGCGCCACGTCATCGCCACGTCAGCATGACGTCATCAATGATGTCATCACAATAATTGAGAATTAGCCGCCTTGACACGTGTCGCGTGAATAGTCAGCCGCCATGCCACGTGTCGTCTCCTCATCGTGCCACGTCGACAAATCCAGCGTCGCGACGCTGAGATCCTTGGCGTCGCGACGCCCGAACAGTGAAAAATATTTCTATAAATACAGCGCGAAATTTCAGAATTTTGTACACCTTTCTCTCTCTGATTTCTCTCTCTAGAGAGAGTTTCTCTCTCTAGAATTTTTATTTTTATTTTTTTTATTTTTATTTTTAGTTTTGTAAATAATTTAATTACTTTTGTAATAATAGTAATTTATTTTTACTTTTTACTTTTACAGTTTTTACTATTCACCATGTTGAAGTAACTTTTCAGCTAGGATGAAAGGTAATTCTTTTACTGTTACTATTTAGATTAATCTCCTTAAAAATAATATATTCACTATTTAAAATATTGACTTAATAAAGGATACCGCTATATTGGTCGGTTGGCAATTTAATTTAATCTGGTTTAAACCTGACTAATCAAGGATACCGCCAGACTGGTCGGTTGGTTAATTTAACACAAGTTTATATATTTTATGAGAGATATCTAAATTAGTAGTAGTAAAGTAATTCCTTTTACCTTAGCATTTTATTTTTATTTTTATTTTACTTTTCAGTATTTTTTATTTTATGTATTTTATTTTTTATAGTCCTAATTATGTGTTAGTTTTCTGAGGTTGTGATGACTTTTAATATCACGGTTTATAAGGGATTATTTATAGTTGGGTAATTTAAAGGTTTATTTATTAAGTCTTAAGCTTAATGCTTCTTGTTGTCTGATCACCAATAAGATTGATATGGTAAATCTAAAATGAACTAGACATAGGGATTTTAGGTTTTAGCCTTAGACTTAATAGCCCACGATCTTCCTTGAGGATATATAACCCTTTAATAGATTTCCTTACAGGATAGGAATATACCTGTCAGGCGGGGGGTAGCCATAATTGGAACTTAAACTTAATGAATCCAGATAATTTGGTTGACATAGACATATGGTTCAATTGGGTTAAACTGGGTATTTGTGTCTGACCATCGACAGAGGCTTACACAATTTAGTGTTCCAGGTTAATAAATCAATATATTACCAACTTTAAGATAACCACTTCATCTTTAAAATGATATTAAAAGAAATCACAACCCTAGATCTTTGTGTATTTTGTTATTTTCCTTAGTATTTTCTTTGTCTTTTTATTTATTTATTTATTTTGTAAAACCACTTTCAACCAATCAAACAATCATTCTCTTCTCCCTATAATTAGATATTTGTAAATAAATAGATTCAACAATTAATAACAACAGTAGGAATTAAGTCCTCGTGGGATCGATATTTTTATACTACTTGAACGATACGTGCGCTGCGTTATACGTGTGTGTTTACGCCGGTCAAGTTTTTGGCGCCGTTGCCGGGGACTTATATTTCTTGAGTTGTTAATTTTGAAGTTATCTAATTTACTTGTATCTAATTTTCTTTATTTTTATCTGTAATTTTTATTCCTTTCTTTTATTTCAGGTGATTAAAAAATGGAACACTACTGGGAGATTGAGAAATTAAGAGCCCTACAAGAAGATACACCCGAAATCTGGGAGCAACAGTCTGGTTTTCTGAGGCCTGTTGTACAGCCCAATGACTATCACTGGATGCCAGAACCAAGCAATACTACATTTGCTCAACAGAACTCAATGTGGAGATGTGACATATGTAATGGTAACCACCCAAGCGATTATTGCGAGTACAACTACCATCCAGGGTGGCAGAACTATCAAGATCCTTCATGGTACGAGAAAACCATCACATTTCACAGAATCACATTTTCCATCTTATCCACCATCTTCCTTCGATCCTTATCAAGAACCAGAACCATCCAAGGAAGATCAATTGATTCACATGTTCAAAGAACAAGTAGCTCGATTTGATGCACAAGTTCAGAGTAACACAGAATCCATACAGAGAATGACAGATCAGATCAGACAATTAACAGAAAACCAGAACTATATACCTCAAAAACCATTCTCAGATGACACTGATGAAGCCTTCGAATACCAATCAGTTCACAATGACACTTCAACAGAAGAGGAGGCTGAGCAGTATCAACAACCAGAGGTATTAGTTCAGGAGCCCGAACCAGCAAAGTCTCGATTTGATTTTTATTATTCTGACTCTGACGAGGAGGAAGCTGATCCATTTATTCCAACTGCACCAACAACGGAGGATCAAACTTTCAAGCCTCAAAATGAAGATCTTGGAGATTCCATTGCACAAATGTTTGAAGAATATCTACCTGAGCCAATTATTTCATCCAGATCAGAGGATGAAGACCTAAAATCTGACATTTCTTTCCATCCTCAGGTTGACAATTTTGATGCATGTATTTCACAGATGACAGATGAAGAGCTGAATATGGAAATTTTCAAATACATCTGTGAAGAAAAGGTGGAACAAGAAGCAGATCAAATGGAGGAGCAAATGTCTGACCAATTAAAAGATCCAGAGCATTCAGGAAAAACATCGCTGTTTTGGGGAGTACAAATCAGATATCGCCCAAAAGCTTGACAGAATGGAACTTCCATTCCAAGTCAAACACCATACGAGACCTCCTAATTTTCTTTCTTTCTTTTCAGGAACCACTGGAGCAACAAAAGTCAAAAAGGTGGCACAAGCACTGAAAAAGAAAAAATTATTTCTGCCACTTTACCGTTGGAAGAGACCCTTCAAAAGCAACGCTCACGGGATTGTCTTTAATCGGACATCCAAAACGACATTGAAACCTCCTTGACAAATAGATTTCAGTCACGTCTGGCTGAAGACGAAAAATTTAGCGCTAGCAGGGAGGCAACCCATGCAATTTGTTGTAATTTATTTTTCATATTTTGTGTGAACTTTTTAATTTGTGTGTTAGTTTTGCAGGAAAAATAAAAACGGAATTTTTCAGAACAAGAAAGCAGTGCAAGCGGGATTTTCAAAATAAAAATTTGACAAAATCACGAAGATACAAAGTTGATCCAGGAGACGGCCAGTAAGGAGACATCTTTTGAGACGCGTCCTTATGGATTTATCGTCACAAGACATGGTTTTGCCAAAAAAAAAAAAAAAAAAAAAAAAAAAAAAAAATTTCAGCGTCGCGACGCTGCCTCGAAATCACAGACATAAGCAGGGCGCTGGCAGCATCTCCTTTCACTCTTCATCTCTTCATCCTCAACCAATCACCAACCATCACCTCAAAACCGAGACTCACCATAGCCTCACCACCGAGCAAAACCCCGTCCTCAACTGAGATCAGAGACAAAAACCGAGAGCCACCACCCACCACGCACGATCCAGCCAGCCGAGACCCACCAAATCGAGAGCCACTGCCGAGATCTACCAGAAACCAGAAACCCATCTTTTTGCCACCATCGAGACAAAACGAGATCCACCACCGTGAGACCGCCAAAATCCACGACCGAAGCCGCAACCTTCGCCAAGTCAAACACCAGCCATCACTGCCGTCCATCCACATCACCGAAACCGCAAGAGCCGATAGCCACCAACAACCACCAGAAGCCGAGCCACCTTTGCCGAACCCTTACCAAAACCGAACCTCACCGGAGCTACCACTGCCAACCATAGCAACCGAAACCGAGCCTCAACAAATCAAACACAAATCCAAACCGATCCGTATCCTTCACTGCCAAAATCAAAATTAACGGTAATAATTTGATAAATTTGATTTGGTAATTGGTAAATTGATTTGTAATTAGGATTGAATTGTGGTGTGTTTGATTTGGGAATTTTGAATTACGAAGGGTTGGATTGTGGATTAATTTGATTCGTAGATTGTGGGGGCGAAGAGTTGAATGGAGGTGTTTGTGGCATTTGATAGATTTAGGTTGTGTTGGATAATCAAAAATTCAGGGGAGACTTGTCGAATTTTCTAAAAAATACCAATGTTGGGATTTAATTGGTGATATTTTTTTTTTTAGGGTGAATTTTGGGAAAATTTTGAGTTTTTAGAGGTGATTCTGCCAAAATTTTTAATGAAAAATGGTCAAATAGCAATTGGGTAAGAACCGTAATTTGGGCATAAATCTTAATCAGTAATTTTTCCTGTAAAATTTCTGCTGACCAGGTATTATCTTCTAAGTTCTTCTTCTACTGTTTAAGACATTGAGGACAATGTCTCATTTAGGTTTGGGGGAGAGAATTAGTTGATTAATATCTTGTTTTTAGTTTGTATGTTGTTTTTATTTTTAGTTCAAAATTTTTCGAAAAATACAAAAAAATTGGAAAATTTTCAAAAATTACAAAAATTTTGCATTTTTTTGTTTTTTATTTTGACTAAAAAGGTGAAATTGGTAAAAGATAGCCGAGTAAGGAATTTCCACTCCTGAGACGTATCTCAAACCATTTATTTTTGAAATAAGTTAATTTTTGTTTATTTCATTTTGAATTATTTAATTTGTGAATTCTCCATAAATCTGACTAAAATGAATCTTCTTATGTTCAGTTGACAGGTATTATGAACTTACATGGAACATACGGACATGAGCTAAAATTGAAAAGTTTGTAATATTCCGTGCTATAGTTTAATTGGAAGAAGCATCTCTAAATAGTGATGGAGTAAAAAAAAAAAAAAAAAAAAAAATCTGAGATCCGAGTTATTAAGTCTGTAAGAGTGTTTTAACACTAGTGCCCTAAAACCAACTGGTTTGGGAGTCATTGGCCCAAAGCTCGTTACATGGATCGAAGATGCTGCAAAAAAAAATATATATCTTAAGTCTGAGTAATTAAGTTCGTAGGGGTGTCTTAACACCTGGTGCCCTAAAGCCAACTGGTTTGGGAGCCACCGACCCAACACTCGCTACATAGACGGAAGGTATTGTATATAAATAAAAAATAGAGAAAAATCAAAAAAAAATCAGAAAAATCAGAAAATTATTCCATTACTACAAAAAAGGTGTGAAATCTGATAGAACTTTAGGTCAAAAATATTACTCTCTTATCAACTGCACTTATGACTGTTGTGGGCAAAAATGAGTTGATTAATATTTTGTTGATTGTGTATATGAAGAATGGTAAAAATAATCGGAGAATTTACTTATTCGGTAATTAGAAAGAAACAAAACAACTAGTAACTTGGAGTAGAATTTTCACCTGATTAGTCACTAAATTCTTTATTTTCTTTTTGCTTGTCTTTTTGCTTTTGTGTGCATTAGTTTTAATACCTTTTTACTTTTGTAAAACGTTTGTGGGTATCGTGCTGTAAACCCTCACGAGACTACAACTCGTCCACTAGGGACACCTAGGGGTTTAAAAGCTTGTTGCATATGCTAAATGCAACCGTGATCCCTACGAAAGTGGCATAGTTAAATTTTATTATGTTATTTTATTTTGTATTTTGCTCGAGGACTAGCAAAATGTTAGGTTTGAGGGTGTGATGAGTGGTATTTATATCACTATTTCCCACTCATTTAACTTAATATTTTGTATAGTTTCTTGAGTTTTGTGAATGTTTTGATGTGTTTTATTGTTATTTTGCAGATAAATAAAGTTTGGACAGCACTGGAGGCAATTGGGGCAAAACCGACAAAAATGCGTCAACAGGGATATTTTAGTCTTTTGTGCGTCGCGACGCTGGAACTCAGCGCGCCGCGACGCCCAGCGTGAGCCGAATCTGCTAACATGCGCTAGGTCAACGGTCAACCATTTGAAGAAGTTTGACTTTGCTAAAATGCGCCGTGCCACGTGTCACCATCCACAGCCGATCTGCTAACATGCGCCGTGCCACGTGTCATCATCATATGCTGCCGACACTCAAACTTGACACGTGTCGCCTCGTCATCAGCCACATCATCGGTCAATAAGTCAACCTCGCCACGTGTCATGTCACATCATCGTCCACGTCAGCAGGTCAACCGAGTCAACTTGCCACGTCAGCCTCAACCAATCAGAACTTGACACGTGTCGCCACGTGTCGCAATCCTATTGTGCCGACAAGTGAACAGTCAGCCGCCACGCCACGTCAGCGCCACGTCATCGCCACATCAGCATGACGTCATCAATGATGTCATCACAATAATTGAGAATTAGCCGCCTTGACACGTGTCGCGTGAATAGTCAGCCGCCATGCCACGTGTCGTCTCCTCATCGTGCCACGTCGACAAATCCAGCGTCGCGACGCTGAGATCCTTGGCGTCGCGACGCCCGAACAGTGAAAAATTTTCTATAAATACAGCGCGAAATTTCAGAATTTTGTACAACCTTTCTCTCTCTTGATTTCTCTCTCTAGAGAGAGTTTCTCTCTCTAGAATTTTTATTTTTATTTTTTTTATTTTTATTTTTAGTTTTGTAAATAATTTTAATTACTTTTGTAATAATAGTAATTTAATTTTTACTTTTTACTTTTTACAGTTTTTACTATTCACCATGTTGAAGTAACTTTTTCAGCTAGGATGAAAGGTAATTCTTTTACTGTTACTATTTAGATTAATCTCCCTTAAAAATAATATATTCATTATTTAAAATATTGACTTAATAAAGGATACCGCTATATTGGTCGGTTGGCAATTTAATTTAATCTGGTTTAAACCTGACTAATCAAGGATACCGCCAGACTGGTCGGTTGGTTAATTTAACACAAGTTTTATATATTTTTTATGGGAGATATCTAAATTAGTAGTAGTAAAAGTAATTCCTTTTACCTTAGCATTTTATTTTATTTTATTTTACTTTTCAGTATTTTATTTTATATGTATTTTACTTTTTATAGTCCTAATTATGTGTTAGTTTTCTTAGGTTGTGATGACTTTTAATATCACCGGTTTATAAGGGATTATTTTATAGTTGGGTAATTTAAAGGTTATTTATTAAGTCTTAAGCTTAATGCTTCTTGTTGTCTGATCACCAATAAGATTGATATGGTAAATCTAAAATGAACTAGACATAGGATTTTAGGTTTTAGCCTTAGACTTAATAGGCCACGATCTTCCTTGAGGATAGATAACCCTTTAATAGATTTCCTTACAGGATAGGATATACCTGTCAGGCGGGGGTAGCCATAATTGGAACTTAAACTTAATGAATCCAGATAATTTGGTTGACATAGACATATGGTTCAATTGGGTTAAACTGGGTATTTGTGTCTGACCATCGACAGAGGCTTACACATAATTTAGTGTTCCAGGTTAATAAATCAATATATTACCAACTTTAAGATAACCACTTCATCTTTAAAATGATATTAAAAGAAATCACAACCTAGATCTTTGTGTATTTTGTTATTTTCCTTAGTATTTTCTTTTGTCTTTTTATTTATTTATTTATTGTAAAAACCACTTTCAACCAATCAAACAATCATTCTCTTCTCCCTATAATTAGATATTTGTAAATAAATAGATTCAACAATTATTAACAACAGTAGGAATTAAGTCCTCGTGGGATCGATATTTTTATACTACTTGAACGATACGTGCGCTTGCGTTATACGTGTGTGTTTACGCCGGTCATATACATGGAATCCATTTCGAACTTATGGCACTTTGCCATAATAGGGAGTCGATACCTTGTATATCACTTCCTTATATGTAGTCTGTTGGTATACCTCAATAAGATTGACATCTTTATGAGGTGAGATCAGAAACCATACCCTAGGTTATTTTCTAAGTCTCTCCGACTTACGTGGTTCTTGTGTATTCGAAGATTATTGGTAATAGTTTCATCCTTGATGAACTATTTATGTTCCATTAAGGATCGGTGCCTTGGACAGTATTACTCCGATTTTCATCGAGTTTTACTATCCTCCCCCTTACCACTGCATATCGGTATTCCTCTTAGGAAAACCGCATGGTGAGCAACAATCTAATTGTTCTCTTGTGAGATGTATAAGTACAATACTTATGGTATCCCTAGGATTACCTACAATTGGCACTTATCCAATTTGAGGTTTAGTTTGGTATCATCCAAACATATGCCTAGCATTCCCAAATTTTCAGGAACGAGAAACCCGGTTTCCTTTCCGTTCATATATAATATGATATCTGTCAAACAGATTTTTATGGAACCTTATTCTAAATAAGTTCTGCACTGTTAATGCTTATCCGTTGAAGGAAATGGTAGCTCAGAGCGACTCATGGTTAGCCTTATCATGTCTAACATAATTTGGTTACTTAGTTCGGACACACCATCAAATTGACGTGTTCCAGGAGGAGTCCTCATTTGAAAGAATACTTTACTCTTTCAAGTATATTAGAAACTTATTGCTTAAGTATTTTCCATTACGGTCTTACCGTGACGGTATAATACTATAGCCGATCCGTTTTTCTATTTTCGTGTCGAAACTTAAAAGTTTCTGATTCGTGTTCTTCAAAAGAAACACATAACCATAACGCGATGCCACATCCGTAAAGGTCATGAAATATTCATATCCACCTTTAGCCTAGCTAGATATGGGTCCACTTGCTTCACTATGAACTAGGGCTAATAGATATGTGGCTTTTACACTTTTACCAAGTAAATGTGTTTTAGGCACTTTGCCCAATAAACTAGATTCATAGACTTTATTTTAATGGAATCAAATTAGTCCAAGTACCCACACTTCAAAAGTGCGGATATACGAGTCTTGTTTGACTGTGTCCCTGACAACAATGCCACAATTAGTTTCACCTGATCAAATCAGTTTGAGCTATTTATTTGTCATGTAATATGTTTGAGATTTATTTATATTCAAAAATATAAATTATGTTATTCACATCTAATGTGTTTATCTCAATATCATCTATATATAATAAAACACTTTAGTGTTCTAAAATATAAAGTTTCACCCGTAGCGGGTCAAACATTGATATAGAGATAATGTTTCTAGTTAAACTAGTTACATTATAACAGTTTCCAATTTTAGGTACACACCCGAAAGGTAGTTCCTAAACTTAGGTATCTACGATTAAAACAGCGACTTTCGTCCCGTTTCCAAATCGCAGATTAATCTCTATTGAAGTCAGTATCCTGTTCAAAACAGATTCTAAACATCAATACATATATTTTATGTTCCACACTAAGTATTTAAAATCTAATTTTAATACTAGTAGTGAACATAATATTGACAAACATATTTGAAGTCAGTGTCTTGCTCGTTTTTCAATTCCTTCATGTCTGCTTTGTCCAAACGGTAGTCACGCTTCCGCGATCCCGTTTGCCCCAATTCAAGCAGACATTTTGGGATATGTCATTTATCTTCCCAGAAGATTATAATGATTTTGCCTTTGCCCTTTTCATATTCCAGTAGCCTTTGGCCAAGCCTCGGGTTTCTAGAATATCGAAATTAAGTTGCGCCTTGCGCTACTTGCCTAATTGCAAACATTGACTTTCTCTCATTGAGAATAGTCATTAACTCTCCAAGAATTATTTATTGCAATTTGTACTTCTAAAATCTAAGCATAGATTTATGAAGATCCTTCAATTTTATTATGATACTTTAAGGATCTAATCCTTAGTTCTGATTCAGAAATTAATGAGTCTACTTGACAAGTATAATAGATTAAGCACTAAAGTTATCATCACATAATCTTCCAAAGATTATGCTCGACTATTTGCTTAACTTCGGGCTTAGGCATAATATGTTATTTTATCAAATAAAGTAACTTATTATTTTCCAGGACCATCCTGAAACTTTATTCCCAATTTTGAAAATTAAATCATTTAAATACATTTTCCCCACGATTATGTATTAAACGTCAATCTTTCAATTTTATCTTGATTTAATAGTCCAACTATTTTAATCAACGATTTAGGTACTATTTATTATAATGATTACAATAGTCCAACTATTTTAATCAACTATAATTTAATAGATTAAAATCAATTATATTGATTACTATAATCTAATTATAAAATCAACTATAAATGAATAGTTTGAATATAGTCCAACTATTTATTAAAACAACATTTAAATATTAGCCAACTAACATTGAATATATTTGACGAATGTTATCTGATTTGAGCGCGTATGCAAGTAATTAAACGAGTATTGCAAATTCAATTCTTGCCTCCCACTATTTTTCGGCGAGCCTCTAACCCTCTGTCGAGCACTCGGGAAACCGCGTTTCCTAGTGGGCTAGGATCCCGTTAAATATCACACAATCTGACTTTGGCCAACAAATTGTATGATAATTAACTAGGTAGATCTCTAAGATCGGTTGGATCCAATCCAATTCCTAGATCCGTAGGGGGAGATCCAAGTCCGAAACATATATCTTAAATATGCCAATACATCCAATGTATTACCTAACCTTTTTCCTCTGAATCAACTAAGCCTTGGCTTTGGCATAACAAACTTAGTGATCCCAGTTAAGCGTGACTCATTGACCATGGAAAGCTTCGTAATCAATGTCGATGGAAAAGAAGTGGTATTGACTTTGGCCAATAAACCACAACTTGGACAAGACACCAATATGGAACAAAGCTCTCGTGATCCAAACACATCCTCGACGGACAAAGGCCTTGACTTTGGCCAACAAGCCAATGCCAGTCTCGGATCTTGAGTGAGAATCACTCAATGGAAGGAAAGACGCTTAATATTTTGCGAGGGTTTTTCAAGTGCAAATTGGCAACCAATTTATTTTCTTTGTTAAGGTCTCATCATCATACACCCTTAAACATGCATTCTAAACACATAATAAAGGGCGTATAAATAAATAATAATGATATGCGGATGGATACTTTACATTAATCCTAGATCAAATCTCTATATTTCTCTCTCCAGCTAGCACAAGTATTACTTCTACTCGTTACACTACACTTCTAAAGAAACCTCATTTACATTGAGGGGAATAGGTGAGAAGAGAATACAAAGAATAAGGAGGTGATAAGGCTGGACTCGCAGGTCTAATTAATAAATCAAATTTATTACAACAATTTCTAAAATTGTCCCACCTATCTAATATCCATCCGATATACATTATTCATGCATCGCAACCATGTATTCACTCAAGCATGTTATCAATCAATATAATCAAATTAATTAATCTGATAATTAGTGATCATCCAATGTTCAAACAACGATTTGATTTTGTTCGAGTCAAACTCGTTTTGCGAATAAGTGCTCAAAGTACGAATTCTCGAATTAAATTAAACTACATAATTAAATCCAATTCAATATGCATTTAATTCTAATTCGCTATTGAATTCCACATTAAATATACACTTTATTAACGAACCTATATGGCTTAAATTCCAAATTTAATCGTTACAGGTCTCAAAGCCCGATTAACGTCCAACGTCAATTTAATTAAAGTCCAATGGGCTTTTAATTAATTTCTTGAGGCGTGGACTTTGGTCAACTCGGGTCAAACCGAATAACCAAAATCCGATCCGGGAGTTATCCCATAAGCCCTGAAATCAATTTAGGCCAACTAGGCCCAATTAACCTTTAAAGGTCTATTAGTCGCATTTGGGCTTTATAGAGGCGGTTTTGGGCCCAATTGGATCCAATCCATTTGGCCTAAACTCAAATTTGTACAACAAAGCCCAATAAGCCCATTTACAACATTAAAGCCCAAATCCAATTTTAAAGCCCAATTAATAAATACAAAAAAAATCCAATTTTACATTTAATTAACCTAAAGTGTATATCATGATTAATCACCCAAATTAACATATCTAAAACATCAATTATACAATTAATCATGCTCATTTTCATCATCACATGTCCAACACATTTTGATTAAAATCAAACCCATTACATGCTATATATGTCTCGGCCAAGGGAGGGGATTTGTGTCCGATTCGAATTCAATCCAATTAATTCCACAATCGACATTAAATCACATTCCCGAATGATTTTAACTCATCCAATGAATCAAAAATCAAAAAATCCAAGACTAAATAGGGCACTACTCATTCGGCCAAGCCTACTCAATTTGGGGAAAAAATGATCCAATCACAATTTCATGAAATTGAACCAATCAAACTTCAATTCAACATGATTTAAGAATATTCAAACATCCAATTTAATTAAATCATGCTCAAAATCAATATACCCAAATTTTAAGCCCTAAACTTTTTCATGCTCAAACCTTGCTCTAGATGCCATTGTTGGTTTCTATTAAGGTCCCAAGATCAATAATAAGCATGAATCAAGTGCGAATACAATCGAAGAAGTCGCGGAATACTCACATCGATCAGTTGAGCGCGAACAGCAAGCAACAAAATCAACTTTCTGCCCTTGTAGTGGACTCGGCAATGGCAGTGCAACCAGTCCCCATTTTCGGCTTTTGAGGATCTTCTTCAAGCTCCAAGCTTCGTCGAACGATTCCCGGCTCATGGGTGGACTTCCCTATCACCTTCGCATGTCTCGTAAGTGTGCTAGCACTTGTGATTTTGCCACAAAATCCCACTCTAGTGCTTCCATTTCTCTCGGTTTTTGCTGAACATAAACCAGAAAGTTTTGCCCCTTGGGCATGTGAAGAAGAATAGAGAAAAGAGAGGAGAGAGTTTTTTGATTTTCAAAATGTGTATTAACATTTTTTTTTTCCAAAAAACAAATGAGATATACCATTTCCACTTTTCCAAAAAGTCAAGGCAATAAAGTTTGCCAACCACTCCCATCATTCAATCAATCAATCTCATCAATCAATCAATCTCATCAATCAATCAATTATCACATCACTCAAAGTGACATGATTTGACGCTTGATGTGACGGCTGATGCGACTAGCGATTTGACACTTGATTTGACTTGCGTGCCGCACTCGAATTCGAAATGCGAATGCGCTCGCAAATAATCCCGGGCTCGGGTTCGCTAATTCCAAATTAATGAATTTTCCGTTGCGTCGTAAATAAATGATTACGCCTAGCGAAATCACTATTCACGTCGCTAACAAATTATTTCTAAATTAATTCATTCGCCCGAAGTAAAATCTAATTTTAATTCCGCGTCGAAATCCAATTTCATTTAATATATCGAATATATTAATTTACCGATTAATTCCAAATTAATCGTTATCTCTCTTTAATGGTCTCATGTGAATGTGAAATCCAAGCTCCAAGCTTTTGATGATGATTCCAAGCGCAATGATAGGTTTCCCTATCACCTTAGATGATTCATTGAATGTGCTAGCAATGGATAAAATTGCAACAAAAATACCCTTGATCTTCCTAGTGACTCTCGGCCAAAGGAAAAAAAAAATAGAGAGAAAAATGGCTCAAAGCCGTGAGTGAGAGAGAGATGAGATGAAGTGTGTTGATTTTTTTTTATTTCAAAATCAAAAGTAAAAGATATACCAAAGTTGGTATATGTCCATCACATTTTCACTTTGTGTGAATAACAAGCAACCTCATTTCATTCACTAACTTCCATCACCAAAAAGGTGAATGAATGACTAGTGATGTGACTTATGGGCCCCACTTGAATTCAAAATGCGAGTGGGCCCGCAAACATATTCTGGGCTCAGATTCGTTAATTCTGAATTAACGAATTTTCCATTGCGACGTAATTAAATTAAATAATTAAATAATTATGCCTAACAAAATTACTATTCACGTCACTCGCGAATTAATTCATTCGTCTAAATTAAAATCCAATTTTAATTCCATTATGAAATCTAATTTCATTTAATATATCGAATATATTATTTTATCCATTAATTCCAAATTAATCACACTCTCTCTTCAAATAGTATTTTATCCTAGATAAAATCTCTCCGTAATTAATCCCAGATTAATTATGTTCAAATCATACGTCATCGGTGAATATTCGAGAAGTGACCCATGAGATCCCTGGATATATTGGCAGTAAATTCGGTCGTCGGACTATCCGAACACGTACGTACCTTGTACTACGATTTAACCGATTTACGAGACATGGTTGGCTTCTAGCAAAGCACCGTGCCTACCCAATTCTCCATATATATTCTTAAAGGAATATATAATCTATGTCAGGCGTAGTATACGTAGTATTGCGTATTGTGATCCAGTATCAGATGTCACATGCTAGGCCTGTGGCTGGAATTATGTCTGCCCCGTACGAAACATATATCGAATCTCTGGTAACTAGTCTATATTATCGGATAATCATGACCTAGTCATATTATCCCGATGATTGCAGTACTAAAGAGTACTAGTTCCGTATCCTGCGTGATCATCATCTCCATATGACTGGAGTGATACTTCCATCTTGACATCACACCCAATACACTACGATTCTCAGTATACCCAGAAAAGGCGTACACAGAACCTGTTAAAGCCCTGGACGACCAAAACCAAAGTATACTGATTGTCACAAGTATTAGCGATGTAAGTCTCAGGTTAAGACCAAATACACCTACCCTGATTCGGACTCCCATAGACGCAGTCATACTACCAATGGGATTCCGAGGGGTCTATCCAAAGCAAAGCTGTTCCCGTACCATCGGTAAACACAACCTCCTATCACACTTGCATAAGTATCCAATACTTAAATATATGAGAACTATTCCGTTATGCTCCCACAACGTGCACAAGTACAATACTAGTCTATTCTGCATTATCGATGTCCAGTCTCGATAATACTATGACTAGGGATATTTAATGATTAAACCTTAGTGGATTAATGTTGTCTCATATCTTATTAATTCGGTACTAATCATATGGACTTTTATCATTTATATATCTTGGTAATCCAATTACAAATGATAAAAGAGCAATTTCCTTTGTCACATAGTTAATTTGTACAATAACACCATGTTCTGTACAAATAGTGATGCTATGGGTCATAATTGTCCAACAAGATACTATTCATTAATCTAAAGAAAGAAAGAAAATAGGAAGAAACGTGAGGGAGAGAAGAAGGAAGGAAAGAAGAAGGAAAAATTAGAGAATGAGAAAATAATAATCTTACAAGAAACATGGAAGAAGAATGGAGGGATTCCAACAAAAACTCAAGTTTAGAAAGAAGAAATGAAGACTTATGGACTTCAAGAAGAAGACAGGACATGATTCAAGGTGAGTAAGGCTTGACCCAATCTTTATATATTGAGTTTTGAGGATTTGAGGATTGTTATATGGTATTAGTCTGAAGTTGATGTCATTGGGTGGGTTTTTTTTATTAAGAAGTTGATGTTGTAAGAAATCCTAAATATGGAACTAAATTGAAGTCTATGGAAATTGGATATTGTGATGATAATATGAGGTTAAATTATGATGATTAGAATGATGGTGGTTGATCTAGTTTGTATAAAGATGAGGGGGTTGGGTTTGTTTTGGAGTATGTCATTGGGAAGTTCATGCTAGGCCCTGAAATTGGCTTAGCGTGGTGATGCATAGAAAATAGAGGCTCTGCCTCGGGTCTGATCAGGTGAGCGTCGCGACGCGAAATATAACATGTTATCTGCTTGGGTCTATTTTCGTGAGCGTCGCGACGCGCCAGACCCGGCATCACGACGCGAGGTAGAAATAACTTCATTCCATTTCACATCTAACTTTAAATATTAGAGGCCACCCTAAAGGTTTCGTATCAAAACATATACACAGTTTATAACAGTCGCAAGTATAATACATCGTGTGATATTTATAGACTTGTTGAATTGAGAAACTTAGTTTATTTAAAAAAAATTATTCACACCTTATATTATAATTGAGTTCTCGATATATAACATCGCATGAATCACAATATTCATCGACGAAACAAAGGAATACCAGCCAGATCCTAAAATCAGTGAGTGGACTTTTTTCTTAAGTTGTGTTTACTTACATGTTTTTGATCTTGAAACTTACTTTTCCACACTTATGGCATTAGCCAAGTTTATGTCGGATGCTTTATGATAAAAATATTTTGAGCAATTTTTAAGAAGAAGATTATTTTTAATGTATGATTTCACGGTTTTGGAGGCATGGGGTAAACCCGCATCAGATGTAACTTGACTCAGATATGGAAATGACGGTTACTAGAATTGACGGACATGACATGTGCACATATAGATCAGGACTAGGGGGACGACGAGACATAACACCCCTAAACCCTAGATTCAGGGACATGATATTGGCATGCATTGGGGGACGACAATATGTAACGCCCCAATGGCATGGATTTGCACACCTGGCTCCAGTTAGTGGCTTGGGGAATGACGATACATAACGCCCTAAGACCATTAGATTAGGTATATGGGAGGACGGCGATACATAACGCCCCCATGCATTAGGTTTTCTACAGATACTCAGAGACATGGT
Organism: Zanthoxylum bungeanum; assembly: GCA_019454045.1. Classification (NCBI taxonomy): domain Eukaryota; kingdom Viridiplantae; phylum Streptophyta; class Magnoliopsida; order Sapindales; family Rutaceae; genus Zanthoxylum; species Zanthoxylum bungeanum. The sequence goes on along the minus strand of SKCR01036852.1, from coordinate 73,532 downwards.
TTTTATAATGATGCTTATAAAAGAGTTTTCAAGAGAAAATTATTTTATGAGATTTCAGAGGTTTAAAGACCAAAAACTGTTTTAAAAAAAGTTTTCTAAAAAGAGAATTGTTGTCAAACAAGAAAAGAGATTTTAGAAAAAAAATGAATTCCTTGAGAAGATTTTGATTTTAGAATAGTGGGTTTTCAAAAAGCATTTCAATTCATGTTTTGAACTGTCCACTCACTAGGTCGTTCAAATGATCTAACCCCGCACTCTCAGTTTCTTGTTTTACAGGTATACTCAGACGACGAGCTCGAGATGATGGATACTGATGGCAGTCACTAGGGGTGTTGAGTCCACCAAGTCAAATCAGAGATAGAGTTTAGTCATAGTCAGGGTTACGTCATGCATCATATGTATGTATAGTAAAGTTTATATGTGTAAGAGTTAGAAGTGTCCATGACAAGGGTATAAGTGTAATGATATTGAGTATTAAGTTATAAGCATTTAAATACATTTATGTTATTGAGTGAGGCGATGGTCCCTATGCATGAATATTTGATTGAGATGAGAATAGTAGTATTAATCATAGTCGAGGCTCAGGCTCAGTATACATAGTGCTATAGCTTAAGTCAAAAATAGAAAACACCGAGAGATAGTTCACCCAAAAAAGGGATAAGGAGGCTTCTAAGACTAGAAAAGACATAACCTGATATAAAACAAGATTAGCATTTGGCCGTATAAGTAAGGATTCTTAGATCAGACCGATGCCAGTTGGAATCTGTCTAAATTTAAATAGACAGACCCATGAGGTCGGAAACACTCAGGAGTAATAAGAGTACCAATATGAACAGTAAGGTTAAATGGTATAACTGTAGTTTAAGCAAGAATAGAGAAGCAAAGATTTAGAAATAACCGTAAGAATGAATCACCACTAGCTTCAGCAGCATGAATTAAAGCCACGAGATGAGATATGGGAATAAAAGAGAAGAACATGGGAAGTAACAAAGAAGTTCATAATAGATGGTAACATAGCTAACATAGCTCAAAGATAACAACGTAAGTGGAGACTTCAGAATGGTTAATAAAGGTTGAGAAATCTTAAGACATGAGGTAGTCGATATAGATTCCATAGAATGAATAGTAATTCTTTTTTCCAGTGGCTCAATTATAGTAAGTATACATATATCTAACCAGACTTGCAAAGCGTGTAGACACCCCTAACATATAGCCCGAAATGAAGATGAACAAGTAAAGAAGGGTATCTGACAGGAAAAATAGAAATTATGGGGCAACAAGATAGTCAAACCAAGGAATTGGAGATAACTTATATAAAAATCATGACATAGTAATAACTAGTATAAGATAGAATAGTTTGAAATCACAAGTTAACCAAGCCAAATCTAGAAGTCATCATAGAACTGAAAGCCTTCAAGAGTGTAAAGGCTCAAAAGGGTAAAAGAATCAGGGAGAATGATCCTTAGAAATACAATTTATGACTTATAAAGAGCCTCATTATACTAGGATGAAAGAACTAGTAGGAGAGTAGCAATCTAACCAAAAGTATTAATAAAGAGATGCTCTAACTGATCGAAGTTGATGTAAAGTTTCCATAGAAGAAATGACTTAAGAGGGTTAAAAACATGAGATAAGTTAGAAATATTTTATGAACGTTAAGATAACAATACACGATTGATAAGGCAAATATTCTATACACCATCGAGAAATTTAAGTAAGACTTTGGAGAGAGAGTAACAAGGGAGTACGATAAGATTTTGGAATAGTAAGGAACTTAAGGGGATTCTCAGTTAAGGATAGTATGACCAGTAATTGAAAATAAAAATCAAGAGTAAAGTTGGAAGAGGTAATCCAGGTAGTTGCTAACAGTAGTACCTTAGTAAGTGAACCCAATATCAGATATGTTATAAAGAAATCTTAGGATTATAAAAGAATAACATGTGCAGTGAGCAGTGTATGTGACTGCGACATGGGTTTTTAGTGAGACCACACGACAAGCAAAAAAGACTTCAGAACCAGCCCCAACCTCCCAACACTTGTTAGGCAACAACAGTAATAGTGGACCTCGTTGACAACAGTAATACCTCAAGAAGCAAATAAATATGTGGTACAGTATGGTAACTTTTGATGTAGGGTCCGGGACATGTAAAAATATGATATCCTTTGGATGAGGAGACCGAGACATAAAACACATAATTTTCAAGTATGGAATGAGAGTAGAAAAAAAGAAGAAAAAGGTCAAGAAGATAAGATTTCTAGATAAAACAATAATAAGTGGGATCGTTAGTCAAGCTATGTTAGGAATACATCGACCAAGAACCTATAACAACGGACTTTTCAAATTAGGAATTAAAGAAAAATGATATCAATAGAATATGTTGTGGAAGGCATAATAGCAAGCCTTTATATACTAGTATAAGATCAAAATGCTATTAAATATAGATTAAAGGGAAGATAACAATGGCTAAGAAGATGACGCTTAAGGTCACTTGAGATAAATTTATTAAAAGTATAGCGTAAAAAGGGCTGAGGAGACTAAGCTTACGAATATTGTCGAGACCAAGACAATACCTGATAGAATCAGATTATAAGAATAAATAGAAGTGGGAAATCTTAAAGTACAATCAGACAAAGAGATTGAATTAGAGAAAATAGATGGTTAACTAGAATTATACTAGTCACAAATTTAAAAAAAAGCAAATGGAGTATAAACCTTAACCGGGACCAAATCGCTAGCATTGACGATAATAGTAAAAGAACAGAGTTTAATTACAAATGTACATACAATTGGGCTTAATATAAGTACCTTATTTCAGAGGTTACCTTCAGAGTTATATCCAGAATTAATATCTTGGAGTTAAGAGGTATTGGGAAAACTATGATGGTAAATTTAGGACATATAAATGGGGTAACCATAAATTATAAGGACCCAAGCCCAAAAGGTAAATAGGGATCCGATGACATGAAAGTCGAAGTCGATGGTAGTTGAAACTCAATAAAGAGAAAGAGAAAGTTAAGTAGATAAATTAAGGGAAGAATGCTAGGATCAAATTGAGCATATGAAACTAGAGAAATTTTAGTAAATTTATTCTTCGACACACTTAAAAGAGGTGCAAAAGCCTAACCATAGAGAATGTCAGTATTTCCAAAGACTCGAAAGTACCAAGAATCAGAAAACAAATAATATAAGTGAGAATGGTGTGTATAGTAGGTACTGAAGTTGCGCGGAAGACCTAAAGAGTAATGAAGAAACTATAGCATTGGACCGAGCACATACAACTTTATGTATGAGATAAAGCACTTTAAAATGTGTCTAAAACACAAGAAAACAAAGGTCATTAAACTTGATTGGTATTTGAGAAGATGAAAGAAGAATAATGAGATGAAGTAAGTATGAGACAACGTTAAAGTGAAATGAGTCGTATATAAGTCATGATAGGACAATGTCTAGATGATAAGTGTTATAGGAACTATAAGATGAGGAATAAATGGTGTAATAAAAAATAAGCCTAATTCAGTAATTAGTATGTTTTGATGAAGATTGCAAGGATTAAAAAGAAAAATGGTGACCATTTTATTATCTTATAAGTTTCCCGAAGAACTGACATCTCTATAAGGATAGAATATATTATACAGACTTAATTACCACACGAGACAAAAGGGCCGACAAAGGTACTTCCAAAAGACCAAAGGGTTGGCGGATTCAGAACATTTGTCCATGTAAAGGTCGGATAGAGTGTACCAAGTAAAGTGATCCTCAAGAGTCATAATATTGAGCTATTGAATAGAAATACATAAAACAAGTTAAGGAAAATAAGAGTAGCAGAAACATTGAGATACTAGAACTAAGACGGACCCAGAAGTTGGACCTCAGAAGGGGATTCGAGGACGAATTCTATCTAAAGGTGGTATAATTTGTAACACATGGTGATCTCAATGACTATTACGTTATGGAAGGTATATGATATATGATATAAACCATGTTCAAGTATGTACGTGCTCACGAAATTACTTTTCGGGTATTCGATAATTTTCTCACAGTTCCGATACGAAATTTAGCTTAAGATACAACCCAGAAAACCCTTAGTATTCTGGGCATAACCTCTTCATACGATCTCTGATTTTTATAAATGTTTTACCATTGGAAAGATAAGATGAAGATCTACAACTTTACTGTTGACTTATTTTCCAAATTTTGAGCAGAATTGGGTCAAATTTGGTTATTTCTCTAGGTCATTTGTACTATGACGTGAATAAGGAGTAAAAAGAGAATTACCATTTGATTCATAAGCCCATAATCCTTCTCACTTGGGTCCAATAATTAAAAATGGCCTAATAACCCTAAAATATTTCTCAAACCCCCTAGACTCTTCTATAAAGAACCAAACAAGTCAAGAAGGGGAATAAAATCCATTGGCCCCTAGTATAAATAAGGGCTACTATTTATCCTTCCAAAGAAAGAAAGAAAATGGGAAGAAACGTGAGGGAGAGAAGAAGGAAGGAAAGAATAAGGGAAAAAAAGAGAATGAGAAAATTATAATCTTACAAGAAGCTTGGAAGAAGAATGAAGGGATTCCAAGACAAACTCAAGTTTAGAAAGAAGAAATGACGAGTTATGGACTTCAAAGAAGAAGAAATAACATAATTCAAGGTGAGTAACGCTTGACCTAAATCTTTTTATATTGAGTTTGAGGATTGGTATGATATTAGTTTGAAGTTGATGTCATTTGGGTGATTTTTGTATTAAGAAGTTGATGTTGTAAGGAATCCTAAATATTGAACTAAATTGAAGTCTATGGAGATTGGATATTATGATGATAATAGAAGGATAAATTATGATGATTAGAATGATGGTGGTTGATCTATTTTGTATAAAGATGAGGAGGTTGAGTTTGTTTTGGAGAATGTCATTGGGAAGTTCATGCTAGGCCCTGAAATTGGCTTAGCATCGTGATGCTAATCATCCAGCATTGCGACGCATAGAAAACAGAGGCTCTGCCTCAGGCTGATCAGGTAAGCGTCGCGACATGTAGCGTCTGGCGTCATGATGAAAACACATCACACTCTCTAATTGGGTCTATTTTCATGAGCGTCGTGACGCGGCGGACCCGGCGTCGCGACGCGAGGCAGAAACAACTTCATTCCATTTCACATCCAACTTTAAATGTTAGAGGCCATCCTAAGGGTTTCCTATCAACAAATATACACACCTTATGACAAGTTGCAAGTATAATACATCGTGTGATATTTATAGACGTGTTGAATTGAGAAACTTAGTTTAATTCTAAAACATGATTCACACCTTATATTCTAATTGAGTTCTCGATATAGAATATCGCAGGAACCGTAATATTCTTCGACGAAGCAAAGGAATACCGACCAGATCCTAGAATCTATGAGTGGACTCTTTTCTTAAGTTGTGTTTACTTACATGTTTTTGAGCGTGAAACTTACTTTTCTATACTTAGGGTGTTAGCCAAGTTTATTTAAGATGATTTATGAATAAAAATTTTGATTAACATTTTAGAAAAAGATGATTTTTAAGGTATGATTTCATGGTTTTGGAAGCATGGGGGAAAAACCAAACTCAGGTGTAACTTGACTCAGATATGGAATTGATGGACATGACATGAGCACATATAGAGCAGGACTATGGGGACGACGAGACGTAACTATTGAGGTTTTAGGGGGGCAAATCTAGGTAACGTAGCGGAGCGCGAAAAATCAAAATTTTTCGTTTTCAATAATTTTTCTTGGGCAATTAAAATAAACATATTTATTCTAATTACTCAATACTTAAAAACTAAACTTTTTTTTACCAAAAATCATATTTTTCTTTAATTACCGAGAGACCCCCAATACTTTATATTTTGATAATTTTAGTCCTTAAATTGTCAAATATAATTTAAGTGATTCCAAATCAATACCAAAATGATTTAAACATGTCTTATACATTAAAATATAAATTGCAACAAAAATCCCAAATTTTTGTCAAATTGCCGAGAAGGCCATTAAGATTTCATATTGTCCAATTAGTCCAATCTTATTCAGAACAAGTTAAGATGAAATCCAATAACACCAAATTAAATATACATTATTACACAACACATATATGAAAAGTCCCAAGTTTGGAAAGGGTATAACCCTAATTTTATAAATTAATCAAATTACACAAAATTAAACAAATCCAATACTTTAATCAAGTCTCTACCACACCAAATACGTCTCACCACTTTGAAATAACTCTAGAACAATTCTAGGTCATCAATGAGCGGCCTAACAACTCTAGAATGGAAACATGATCATCAAATGACTAAAAGAATGCTCACTAACTCCTTACAAGCTTTCTTTCAACATCATACATGCAAACACCCATCATGCATGCTTCAACCATCAAAAACACAAATAAGAAAGAGTAGAAAAACTTAAGAACAAATTATGTCATAGCCAAGAACAAAAGGAACAATTTTTGCTCTAATAGAAAGGTGGAAATACTTATTAAATCCTTTGCTTTCTTTAGTTTGCTTATTATTTCTTCTTTTTTTCTCTCAACCTTATTTTTTTTTTTTTAATTTTGGGGGCTTGAACTTGTATGAAGCAAAATGAAAAACATAACCTTTATATACTTAGGTCATGTGGCCGAAATTGGCTTAAAGAAAAGAAAATAGATATTTTCAATTTACGCAAAATTAAACAAATATCTAAGAAGTCAAACTCATTTGACAACCTTTTCTTTTAATGTAAAGTCAAAAATTTACATTTTAATCATTTCCTAACTTTATCATAATGTAAGATATTTATATTTTAATTATTTAACAATTAAATAAATAAATAATTAATTAAATACAAATATCTCAAATATATGTATTATATTTACTTTAAATATCTCAAATACATATATCAACGATATATGTCAAATATCACAATTTGACATTTAATTAATGTGTTTTAATAAAATCATACATAAAATACAAATACACTTTAATCAGGAAATGACCATTAGGTCCATTTGCATGTATCTTTCATTTAACCATTAAACTATTTATAAATAATCAATATTATTCATAAACGTTGCCATAGTGCTCTACGAGTATATTTCATTAGTGAGACTCTCTAAGTTCAGGTATATCCGTAATGAAATCTAATTTCGTGTCCATAATCTACCCACCCGTAAATTATGACGAACACAGATAAACTCACTGAACCATACAGGTCGAGGTCATCGCACACGTATAATCTCTGCGTCACAGGTATCCGAATTATTCCAGAGATATAGATATAAACGTCAAATCTCTATAGATATAATCACGTCGCCGTTTCTATTAGAAATCTCTTAATAACACTTAGAACTCGCTTCTACAGTGTACTACAGGCCCATGAATTTAACAGATTGCTAATTCCATATTGAATACCTATGATCTGTACACAGAGTTGACATATTCTATCTTGACACACAAATGATATCTTGAGGATCTGTCTACACCCAACGGACAGACGGAGGTCTGACCTTAATAGGTCGGTGACGTGATTGCCATCAAAGTGTGAAGGATATCTCATATATCAATAGTGGTATCTCAAGTCAAAGAATCACTATGCTACTCAACCCGAGAAAATTCTTATTGACGTTGATGTAGCATCTAGTAAGAATCTTCAGTGAGTGGTTCAGTATTTATCCGCTATAAATACCTACAAGTCTATACGAGTCTCAAAGACTCATGGTTCATTACGAAACCATTGGAATCCAAGATTCCAGTATACGACATGTACCAGTCTCAACGGGTTTACTATACTGACCAAGTAGTGTAAACCTTGACCAGGAACTGTCTAAGAATGACGTCGTCATGATACAACTCAATGTCAGTTGCGACGTTTTTGCAACAGTATCATAACTAATCATTCTAAGGTCAATTATGTCTTTACTATATATAAAGAGATGTTATATAATAGAAACTGTTTATTTTATTCGTAATAAAATGTTACAATAGTATTTACTGGGAAATACATAAGAAAATTAGGGCTCTGAGCACCAACCCTAACAAATTCTTCCACTTGCTCTAGTGCCAATATCAATTGTATCTAATACCCATCGACTCCACATGTTTATCAAATAACTTTGGAGGAAGGGCCTTGGTAAGCGAGTCTGCTACATTATATTCACTCGGTACCTTGCATACGACAATGTCCCCTCACGACACAATCTCTCAAATGATGTGGTACTTTCATTCCATATGCTTCGACTTCTGATGCATCATTGGTTCATTTTTTTGCGCAATGGCTCCAGTATTATCACAGTATAACGGAATCAGATTCTCGATACTTGGGACTACTCCCAATTCTGTAATAAAGTTCCTAACCTACACAGTTTCTTTTGCATTTTCAAAAGCTGCAATATATTCCGCCTCTATGGTAGAATCAGCTGTTGATCCCTGTTTGGAACTCTTCCAACAAACTGCACCTCCGCTAAGGGTAAAAACGAATCCTGATGTAGATTTTCTATCATCGGGATCCTATTGGAAATCAGAATCCGTATACCCATTAACTGTTGGACATTATGACCCATAGCGTCACTGTTTTGTAAATGATATTGTATTATTGTACAAAATTAACTATGTGATAATGAAATTGCCCTTTTGCCGTTTTGTAAAATTATTTACTTTGATTTATTAATGGCAAAAGTCCGTATGATTAGTTCCGTATTGAGATGATATGAGACAGTATCAATATAAAAGGTTTAATCATTAAATATCCCTAGTCGGAGTATTATCGAGATCGGACATCGATAATGCGGAATAGACTAGTATTGCATTTGTGCATGTTGTGAGGGCACAACGGCATAGTTCTCATATATTTAAGTATTGGATACTTATGCAAGTGCGATATGAGGTTGTGTTTTACCGATGGTACGGAAAACAGCTTCGCTCTGGATAGACCCCGCGGAATCCCATTGGTAGTATGTCTGCGTGTCTATGGGAGGCCGCATCAGGGTAGGTGTATATGGTCTTAACCTGAGACTTGCATCGCTAGTACTTGCGACAATCGGTAAACTTTGGTTTTGGTGGTTGGGGACTTTAACTGGTTCTGTGTCACCACTTCTGGGTTTATCAGGAATCGTAGTGTACTGGGTGTGATGTCAAGATGGAAGTATCACTTCAGACATATGGAGTTGATGATCGCACAGGACACAGAACTAGTACTCTATAAAAGGTTGCAACCGTCGGGACAATATGACTAGGTCAGGATTGTCCGATTTAAAGAGACTAGTTGTTTGATGTCCGATATATGTTTCGTACGGGGCAGACACCTTCCAGCCCCAGGCCTAACATGTGATCGACCGATACTGGATCGATGTACGCGATACTACGGTATACTACGCTTGATATAGATCTAATATTCCAGTAAGAATATTTCTGGAGAATTGGGTAGGCATGGCGCTTTGCTAGAAGCCAACCTTGTCTTGTAAATCGGTAAAAACGTAGTACGAGGTACGTACGTGTTTGGATTATCCAACGACCGTATTTACTGCCAACATATCCGGAGATCTCTTGGGTCGCTTCCTGAAGATTCACCTATGACGTTTGATTCGAACCTTATTAATCTTGGATTAATTGCGGAGAAACTTTATCTTGGATAAAATGCCTTATTATGAGAGAGAGAGAGATCGATTAATTTGGAATTAATCGATAAAATAATATATTCGATATATTATTAAACGAAATTAGATTTCGACGCGGAATTAAAATTGGATTTTAATTCGGGCAAACGAATTAATTTAGAATTAATTCATTAGCGAACTGAATAGTAATTTCGCAAGGCGTAATTATTTAATTCACGTCGCGACGGAAATTCGTTAATTCGGAATTAACGAAACCGAGCCCGAAAGTGCTTGCGGACACATTCGTATTTTGAATCGAGTGATATCCGCAAATCACATCGCGATATCTCATTACTTAATACGAATAGATGGTGGATGTATCTAGTCACCTTTGAGGGATGATACATTGTCTCTAATCTCAAAGTGTGGTAATGATGGCAAATGATGGATTTCATTTTGGAGGGAAAGCCATGCACGGTTTTGAAGGATTTTTTGCATTAAAAATTCTTTTGGTATTAGAATATCATATCACTTTTCATTTCCTTTGTGTCTCACGGTTTTGGCATGCAAAGGGAACAAAATTAAAAGTGAAACACTCTCCTCTTTTTCTCTCTTGCTCACGCCGTGAGCTGCATAACAAAGGCAGAAAATTGTTTTCTCATTCTCCATTTTTGCTAGCACACAAGGAACAAAAGAGGTGATAGGGAACGCATTTGGAGCTTGGAATACTCAAAGATTTGAAGCTTCTCTCCATCTTCTTGCTTGGCCGAAACTTCATCCTTGGAGGCTCAAGGATCCTCATCACCATTTTCGTCACATAGCTTTGTAAGTATGTTTCCGCCATCCTTCAAGCTTTGCATGTATGATTATTGTATTTCTATGCTTAATCTTTCCTTGGGACTAATTATAGAAACCAACAATGGTATCATTGAGCTAGGTTTAAGCATGAAATACATTAGGGTTAATTTGGGGAAAATTGATTGAAGCATGTTCTTGTGGAATTGGATGCTAAAGTATGCTTATATGTATGTTATTTGATATATTACATGATCAATTTTAACAAAAATGCATTGGATGATTTTTTCCCCAAAATGTTGTCTTGGCCGAATGTGGAGGTGCTTCCATTGGATTGGAATTTTTCATGCATGAGCTTATTTGATGACTTAAGCATGTTTAAATGTATGATATTTGATATAATACATGATTAATTTTGAGAAAAATGCATTGGATGATTTTTCCCCAAAATTGATGTCTTGGCCGAATGTGAGGCACTTCCATTAAGTTGAATTTTTGCATGCACAAGTTCATTGGATGATTTGAGTGTGCTTAAATGTTTGTAATATGAAGTAATACATGATCAATTTTGAGAAAATTGTATTGGATATTTTTTTCCCCAAAATTGATGCATTGGCCGAATGTGTAGGTCATTTGAAGATTTGGAATTTTTCATGCACAAATTTATTGGATAACTTAAGCATGATTAAATGTATGATATTTGATGTAATACATGTTCAATTTTGAGAAAAATACATTGGATGATTTTTTTTCCCTAAAGTTGATGCTTGACCGAAAATTGAGGTCTTTTCACTATTATTGAATTTTTGCTTTCAAGTTCATTGGATGACCTAAAATCAATATGTATATAGATTAGTGATTCAATTGGATTGAAAAACAAATCGAACCGCAAAAATCTCTCTTGGCCGAATACAACATGACATGTTAAGGACTTGATTTTTGTTCAAATAAATGTTAGACAAGTGTTTTGAACAATTGATGATTAATAATTAAATTGGTGTTTTGAAATATTTGGTTTAATGAATTAATCATGCAATTACACTTTAATCAATTGAATTTTAAAATTTGGAATATTAAAATTTAATTAATGGGCTTTTATGTTTAATTGGGCCTTATGGGCTTGAAATTGATTTTATGGCACTTAAGGGTGATTCCTTATTTGGGCTTGGTAATTGGGTTTGACCCACATTGACCAAAGCCCAAGCCTTTATAAATCAATTGAAAGCCCATCGGACTTTAATTAAACAAACATTGGATGTTAGTTGGGCTTGGAGACCCAATTTGATAAGATTTAGAATCTAATCTTTAAAAGCACATTAAAAGTGTAAACATTTAATTTGGAATTAAATAAATTGAATTATATTGAATACGGCTTAAATTGGATTTAACGAGTAGTTCGATATAATTCATGAATTCGTACCTTATGTACTTATTCTCAAACGAGTTGGACTCGCGCAAAATCAAACCGTTGATTGAACATTGGATGATCATTTAAATAAAGACTAATTAATTGGATTTGATTGGTTGTATAGCATGTCTTGAATGAATATACATGTATGTGATGAATGAATAGTGTATAGCGGATGGATATTAGAAGGGAAAGGGTAATTTTAGAAATTATTGTAAATTTAGAATTTATAAATTGGACCTGCGTGTCCAGCCTTATCTCTTTTATCTCTTTGTATTCTCTTCTCACCTAATTCCCCTCAATGTAAATGAGGTTTCTCTTATTGTATTTGTAATTGGGTAGAAGTAGTATATTGCTAGCGGGGAGTGGAAAGGGAGTGATTTGTTCTAGGAACAAATTGTTTTATATATCCATCCGTATATCACTATTAATTTATTTTATGCACTTTATGATGTTTTAGAAGCATGCTTAAGGGTGTATGATGATGAGACCTAACAAAGATAATAAATTGGTTGCCAATTACGCAAAAATCCTCAATTTATATTAAGCGATTATCCTTCCATTGAATGATTCTTGTTCAAGATCCAATTGGCATTGGTTTGTTGGCCAAAGTCAAGACCTTGTCAATTAGGATGTACTTGAATCATGAGAGTTTTGTTCCACATCGGTGTCTTGTCCAAGTTGTGATTTGTTGGCCAAAGTCAAGATCACTTCTTGTCCAACGACATTGATTACGAAACTATCCTTGTCAATGGGTCCCGCTTAACTGAATCATTAGGTTTGTTGTGCCAAAGCCAAGGCCTAGATGATTCGGAGGATATGGTTAGAAAATGTATAAGATACATTGGCATATGCAATATGTTTAGGACTTGGATGTCCACCTAACCGGATCTAGGAATTGGATTGGATCCAATTGATCTGTGAGATCTACCTAGTTAAATAGCATACAGCTTGTTGGCCAAAGTCAAGGTTGTGTGTTATTTAACGGGATCCTAGCCCACTAGGAAATAGGATTTCCCGAGTTCTCAACAGAGGGTTAGAGACTTGATAAAAATAGTGGGAGGCTAGTATTGAATTTGCAATTTCATTCAGATACTTAGCCTTACGCGTCTTTCAAAATTATTTTGTTTAATTAATTAAAATTAGTTGGACTAATTCATTGTTATTTTTTGTAACAGTTTGACTGTACCCATTTTATCGTTAACTAGATAGTTGGACTATCGTAGTTAAGATGGCAAGCAAGGTAAGTGTCCGAGACATCATCATGGGTGACAATGTCTTTAAGGGCACAAACTTCGCTGATTGGGAAATGAACCTAAGGATAGTCCTTGGGGCTGAGAGGATGCTGTACACTATACAAACACCTCTCCCGCCTAAGCCCACTGATCCACTTGAGCTGGAGTTATGGAAAACTCACAGCAGTGATTGTGACACAGCTCAGGCTATTATGTTAGCTTCGATGACTCAGCACTTTCGTCGCCAAAATAGGGACTTGGATCCTTATAATATGATGGCTAGACTCGAGATCTCCACCGCTCCAATAAGCGGATGGAGAGATATGAGTTGGTGAAGAAACTCTTCCGCGCCCGAATGACTGAAGGCGCATCAGTTGAGGCCCACGGGGCTCAAATGATCGCCGATATTGATGAGTTGGCCAATATGGGAATAGTCTTGGAGGCTGAGCTGACCATAGATTTGATCTTACAGTCACTTCCTGATACTTGGAAACAAATCATAATCAACTATAAGTTGATGGATACGGATGACACTCTTGGAGAACTGTTATCCATCTTGAAGAGTCTGAAAAAGAACTCCAAAAGGGGGCAAGCGCGAGGCGCACTTTACATCGACCTCTCAGAGGCCAAAGGCTGGGCCAAAGCTACTGGAGGGGTGAGGAAGAAGAAACATAAGAAAAAGGGTAAAGGCAAGTCGACAAAAGCTTCTGGGAAGCCAAGGGACAAATCTCAAGATGTCTGCCTCAACTGCGGCAAGAAGGGTCACTGGAAACGTGACTGCCGAATGGCAAAGGACACAAGGAGGATATCAAGGCAGGCAAGGCACTAGCCTCTGGTATGTTTGTTATTGAGATAAATATGACTACTTCTAGTTTTAAAAATTGGATTTTTGATTCTGGTTGTGCTGCTCATATTTGTACTGATTTGCAGGATCTGCAGGATAGCAGGATGCTGACTTCAGGGGAGATTGACCTACGAGTCGGAAACGGAACTCCAGTTGCTGTTTTGGCTGTAGGGACTTTTGTTTTGGAATTGCCCTCGGGGCATATGCTTAAACTTTTGAACTGTTATTATATACCTAGTTTGACTAGGAATATCATATATCTGTATCTTTGTTAACCCAGCATGGGTACACTTTTGTATTTAGAAACACTGGGTGTTATTATATAAAAATGATGCAGAAATTTGCACTGCTGTAGCAAATAATGGCCTTTATATTTTGAATATAAATGAATCTCCTAAAATAACAAACAAAAGGCTCAAAAGGAGTAATCTAAAAGATGAAGCTTACATGTGGCATTGTCGTCTAGGACACATAAACAAGACTCGCATATCCACACTTTCGAAGAGTGGGTACTTGGACGGATTTGATCTTAATTCATATGATGTCTGCGAATCTTGTCTTTTAGGCAAAATGCCTAAATCACCTTTTAGTGGTAAAGGTGAACGTACCACAGAACTGTTAGCCCTTGTTCATAGTGACGTATGTGGGCCCATGTCTAGCCAGGCTAGAGGTGGATATCATTACTTACTTCGTAACCTTTACGGATGATGCATCTCGTTATGGTTATGTGTATCTAATGAGACACAAGTCGGAAACTTTTGAGAAATTCAAAGAGTTTCGACACGAAGTAGAAAACAAACAAGGCAAGAGTATTAAAACATTGCGGTCGGACCGTGGTGGCGAATACTTAAGTTATGAGTTTCAAGATTACTTGAAAGAAAATGGTATTCTTTCACAGTGGACTCCTCCTGGAACACCGCAATTAAACGGTGGTGTCTGAACGGAGAAACCGTACCTTGTTAGACATGGTAAGGTCGATGATGAGTCGCACTGAGCTACCTATATCCTTCTGGGGATACGCTTTAAACAGTGCAGTACTTATTTTGAATAAGGTTCCGTCAAAGTCTGTTGAACAGACTCCATATGAGATATGGACAGGGAAGAAACCAGGTTTCTCTTTCCTGAAGATTTGGGGATGCTGGGCATATGTTAAACGTTTGGAAGGTACCAAACTAGAACCCAAATCAGATAAATGCCTTTTCGTGGGATATCCTAAGGAAACCAAAGGATATTACTTCTATCACCCACAAGAGAACAAAGTATTTGTTGCTCTACATGCATTTTTCCTTGAAAAGGAATTCCTAGATGCAGTGGTAAGTGGGAGGAAAGTAGAACTTGATGAAAATCCTAGTGATACTGTTCCTGGCAATGAATCATCGACGGAACATGAACAGACCATCCAGGATGAGTCTGTACCACAATCTTCATATACACAAGGACCGCGTAGGTCGGAGAGAGTCAGGACAGTACCTGAGAGGTATGGGTACCTGATCTCGCCTCATGTGGATATTAATCTTATGAGGATAATGAACCGTCTACGTATGAGGAAGCAATACAGGATATTGATTCCGCTTTATGGCAAGATGCCATGAAGTCCGAGATGGATTCCATGTATGCCAACCAAGTTTGGACACTGGTTGATGCACCAGAAGGCGTAAAGCCTATTGGATGCAGATGGATCTTCAAGAAGAAGACCGACATGGATGGCAACGTACAAACGTACAAAGCTAGGCTTGTAGCAAAGGGGTATCGTCAACAATATGGTATTGATTATGACGAAACTTTCTCACCCGTTGCCATGATTAAATCCATTCGGATAATGCTTGCAATAGCTGCATATTTCGATTACGAGATATGGCAGATGGACGTTAAAACCGCTTTCCTTAACGGAAACCTTTTGGAGGATGTTTATATGCAACAGCCTGACGGTTTTGTCGTACCTAGACTTGCAAACAAGGTTTGTAAGTTAAATCGATCCATTTATGGATTGAAGCAAGCATCACGATCATGGAATCAGCGTTTTGATGAAATCATAAAAGAATATAATTTCGTGCGAAACGAAGATGACCCTTGTGTATACAAGAAGGTTAGTGGGAGAGCACTGACTTTTATTGTCCTTTATGTCGACGATGTATTGCTTATAGGCAATGACATTCCCATGCTAACGTCGGTGAAAGCTTGGCTTTCATTAAAATTCTCCATGAAAGATCTGGGAGAAGCAGCCTTTATTCTGGGAATAAAGATCTACCGGGATAGATCTAGAAAGCTGCTTGGACTCTCCCAGAGTACATATATTGACAAAGTGTTGAAGCGATTCAGCATGGATCAATCCAAGAAGGGATTGATGCCGATGTTACGTGGTATATCTCTATCTAAGAACATGTGTCCTAACACAAGAAGAGAGAGATAACATGAGTCGGATACCGTTCGCCTCGGCAGTCGGATCGATCATGTATGCCATGATATGTACACGACCTGATGTGTCATATGCTTTGAGCATGTGCAGTCGCTATCAGGCCGATCCAGGTGAAGGTCACTGGATGGCAGTTAAGAATATCCTTAAGTATCTTAGACGAACTAAGGATGCTTTCTTAATTTACGGAGAAGGAGATCTTGTGGTATCTGGGTATGCCGATGCAAGTTTCCAAACCGACAAGGACGACTTCAAGTCGCAATCCGGGTACATTTTTTGTTTGAATAACGGGGCGGTGAGCTGGAAATCTTCCAAGCAAGATACTGTTGCCGATTCAACAACTGAAGCGGAGTACATTGCTGCGTCGGAAGCAGCAAAGGAGGCAGTTTGGATCCGAAAGTTCCTAATTGGATTAGGAGTAGTTCCATTAGCAGCTGAGCCCGTTCCATTGTATTGTGACAATAACGGGGCTATAGCACAAGCTAAGGAACCAAGGTCTCATCAACGATCCAAGCATGTTCTTCGGCGTTACCATCTGATTCGGGAGATTATACATCGTGGCGATGTAAAAGTCGAGAAGGTCGCATCGATAACAACATTGCAGATCCGCTGACGAAGGCTGTTCTTCAGCAAGTGTTTGAACGACATATACATAGTTCAGGTATTAGATGCTTGAGTGACTGGCTATAGGCCAAGTGGGAGATTGTTAGACATTATGACCCATAGCGTCACTGTTTTGTAAATGATATTGTATTATTGTACAAAATTAACTATGTGATAATGAAATTGCCTTTTGCCGTTTTGTAAAATTATTTACTTTGATATTAATGGCAAAAGTCCGTATGATTAGTTCCGTATTGAGATGATATGAGACAGTATCAATATAAAAGGTTTAATCATTAAATATCCCTAGTCGGAGTATTATCGAGATCGGACATCGATAATGCGGAATAGACTAGTATTGCATTTGTGCATGTTGTGAGGGCACAACGGCATAGTTCTCATATATTTAAGTATTGGATACTTATGCAAGTGCGATAGGAGGTTGTGTTTTACCGATGGTACGGAAAACAGCTTCGCTCTGGATAGACCCCGCGGAATCCCATTGGTAGTATGTCTGCGTGTCTATGGGAGGCCGCATCAGGGTAGGTGTATATGGTCTTAACCTGAGACTTGCATCGCTAGTACTTGCGACAATCGGTAAACTTTGGTTTTGGTGGTTGGGGACTTTAACCGGTTCTGTGTTCACCACTTCTGGGTTTATCAGGAATCGTAGTGTACTGGGTGTGATGTCAAGATGGAAGTATCACTTCAGACATATGGAGTTGATGATCGCGCAGGACACAGAACTAGTACTCTATAAAAGGTTGCAACCGTCGGGACAATATGACTAGGTCAGGATTGTCCGATTTAAAGAGACTAGTTGTTTGATGTCCGATATATGTTTCGTACGGGGCAGACACACTTCCAGCCCCAGGCCTAACATGTGATCGTCCGATACTGGATCGATGTACGCGATACTACGGTATACTACGCTTGATATAGATCTAATATTCCAGTAAGAATATTTCTGGAGAATTGGGTAGGCATGGCGCTTTGCTAGAAGCCAACCTTGTCTTGTAATCGGTAAAAACGTAGTACGAGGTACGTACGTGTTTGGATTATCCAACGACCGTATTTACTGCCAACATATCCGGAGATCTCTTGGGTCGCTTCCTGAAGATTCACCTATGACGTTTGATTCGAACCTTATTAATCTTGGATTAATTGCGGAGAAACTTTATCTTGGATAAAATGCCTTATTAGGAGAGAGAGAGAGATCGATTAATTTGGAATTAATCGATAAAATAATATATTCGATATATTATTAAACGAAATTAGATTTCGACGCGGAATTAAAATCGGATTTTAATTCGGGCAAACGAATTAATTTAGAATTAATTCATTAGCGAACTGAATAGTAATTTCGCAAGGCGTAATTATTTAATTCACGTCGCGACGGAAATTCGTTAATTCGGAATTAACGAAACCGAGCCCGAAAGTGCTTGCGGACACATTCGTATTTTGAATCGAGTGATATCCGCAAATCACATCGCGATATCTCATTACTTAATACGAATAGATGGTGGATGTATCTAGTCACCTTTGAGGGATGATACATTGTCTCTAATCTCAAAGTGTGGTAATGATGGCAAATGATGGATTTCATTTTGGAGGGAAAGCCATGCACGGTTTTGAAGGATTTTTTGCATTAAAAAATTCTTTTGGTATTAGATATCATATCACTTTTCATTTCCTTTGTGTCTCACGGTTTTGGCATGCAAGGGAACAAAATAAAAAGTGAAACACTCTCCCTTTTCTCTCTCTCTTGCTCACGCCGTGAGCTGCATAACAAAGGCAGAAAATTGTTTTCTCATTCTCCATTTTTGCTAGCACAAGCAAGGAACAAAAGAGGTGATAGGGAAACGCATTTGGAGCTTGGAATACTCAAAGATTTGAAGCTTCTCTCCATCTTCTTGCTTGGCCGAAACTTCATCCTTGGAGGCTCAAGGATCCTCTCATCACCATTTTCGTCACATAGCTTTGTAAGTATGTTTCCGCCATCCTTCAAGCTTTGCATGTATGATTATTGTATTTCTATTGCTTAATCTTTCCTTGGGACTAATTATAGAAACCAACATTAACTTGTAGTACCTTTTGTAAAATATTAAGCATCCCGATCATTCAAGCATTGAAATAAATGCTAATTCAATGATGAGTGGCGGATACTCATAATCGATCGGTTGAGCGCGTACGAGGCAACAAAAATGGATGTCTGCTCACCTGGACGCCACGGTAATGGCGCTTTTGTCTCCATTTTAGCCATCAATCTTCAATAATCCAAGCTCCAGCTCGGCAAATAATTCCCGGCTCATGGTGGGACTTCCCTATCACCTCGCATGAATCCCGACTGTGCTAGCACTCCCATTTTGCCCATGAAATCACGACTTTTGCTTCTCTATTTTCTATTTCTTCTTGGCTATCGCGTGCTGCCAAAACCAAAGGAAAATCAACCCTTCCATGGGCGTTGAGAGAGGGATAATAAAGAGAAAGAATGGAGTTGTGTTATTGGTAAGAAAAGTGAAAGTAAAGTTATCAAATACCTTTTATTTGATTTTCAAAAAATCAATAAAATGGATTTACCAAATTTGGCTTCAAAGTCAAATGGCAAAAGCTTTCCAACAACTCCACAACTACCATCAATCAATCAATCAATCAAATTGTCACATCACTCAGAGTGACATGTGATTTGAAGTTTGATGTGACTAATGATTTGACACTTGATTTGACTTGCATGCCGCAATCGAATTCGAAATGTGAATGCGCTCGCAAACAATCCCGGGCTCGGGTTCGCTAATTCTAAATTAACGAATTTTCCATTGCGACGCAATTAAATGATTACGCCTAGCGAAATCACTATTCACGTCGCTAAGGAATTAATTCTAAATTAATTCGTTCGCCCGAATTAAAATCTAATTTTAATTCCGCGTCGAAATCCAATTTCGTATAATATATCAAATATATTATTTAATCGATTAATTCAAAATTAATCGTTATCTCTCTTTAAATGATATTTTATCCCAGATAAAATATCTCCGCAATTAATCCCAGACTAATTTTCTCTCTCATCTTATTAATTCCAGATTAATTAAAAGTGTGAGTCATACGTCATCGGTGAATCTTCGGGAAGCGACCCATGAGATCCCCGGATATGTTGGTAGTAAATTCGGTTCTCGGACTATCCGAACAAATAAGTACCTAGTACTACGTTTGTACCGATTTACAAGACAAGGTTGGCTTCTAGCAAAGCGCCATGCCTACCCAATTCTCCAGAAATATCCTTACAGGAATAAAGGATCTATATCAGGCGTAGTATATATAGTATTGCGTATTTCGATCCAGTATCGGATGATCATATGCAAGGCCTGGGGCTGGTACAGTGTCTGCCCCGTACGAAGAATATATCGGATGACGAGCAACTAGTCTCTTTAATACGGATAATCATGACCAAGTCATATTATCCCGACCATTGCAACCTTTTTAAAGAACCAGTTCTATATCCCTGCGCGATCATCATCTCAATATGACTGGAGTGACACTTCCGTCTTGACATCACACCCAACACACTACGATTCTCAATATACCCAGCAGAGGCGTACACAGAACCTGTAAAGCCCTGGACGACCACAACCAAAGTATATTGATTATCGCAAGTATTAGCGGTGCAAGTCTCAGGTTAAGACCAAATACACCTACCCTGATTTCGGATTTCCATAGACACATAGTCTTACTACCAATGGAATTCTGATGGGGTCTATCCAGAGCGAAGCTATTTCCCGTACCATCGGTAAAACACAACCTCCTATTACACTTGCATGAGTATCCTATACCCAAATATATGAGAACTATACCGTTGTGCCCTCACAACACGCACAAGTGTAATACTAGTCTTTTACGTATTTATCGATGTCCAATCTCGATAATACTCTGACTAGGGATATTTAATGATTTATCCTTCATGGACTGATACTGTCTCATATCATTCTCAATCCAGGAACAAATCACAAGGACCTCCTATCATTTATATATCTTGGTGATCTAATCACAAATGATAAGAGTGCAATCTCCTTTGTCATACAGTTATTTTGTACAACAACACCATGATCTGTACAAATAGTGACGCTATGGGTCATAATTGTCCAACACCTTTAAGATACTTGATGATATTTTTAATGGCCATTCAATGGTCATTACTTGGATTGGACTGATGTCTGCTAGTTACACTAACTGCGAAGCTGATATTCGATCTAGTACATAATATTGCATACATGATGCCGCCCAAACATGAAGCATAAGGCTGATTAGAAATTCTAAACTTCTCATCTTCTGTGTATGGACACATATTCTTTGAAAGATGTAAGCCATGTCTAAAAGGTATGTTTGATGTCTTACAGTTACCAAAATTATATCATTCTAAGATCTTATCTATGTACGTTGATTGGGATAACCCAATAAGCTTCTTTTCTCTATCTCTAAAGAATTTTATGCCCAAGACATAAGAAGCTTCACCCAGGTCCTTCATGGAGAAATTCTTACAAAGATAGGCTTTGACGCCTTGTATCATCCCGATATCATTCCCAATGATCATGATGTCGTCAACATAGAGAATTAAAAATACCACCATACTCCCACTGGCCTTTTTATACACATGATTCTTCTGAATTCTTGAGAAAACCAGACAATTTGATTATCTCATCGAATCGAAGATTCCAACTTCGTGAAGCCTGTTTAAGTCCATAAATGGACTTCTTAAGCTTACAAACCATGCCAGAGTTCTCGCTGGATGCAAAACCTTCTAGATGTTCCATATAGATTTCTACATCAAGAAATCTATTTAGAGAAGACGTTTTGACATCCATTTTCCAAATCTCGTAATCATAGTAAGTGGTAATAAACAATAAAATCCCTATAGACTTTAGCATTGCAACTGGCGAAAAATTTCATCATAGTCGACACCAGGTCGCTGCGTGTAACCTTTAGCTACCAGTTGGGCTTTAAAAGTTTCAACCTTTCCGTCAGGCCCACGTTTCCTTTTGTAAACCCATTTACAAGTGATAGGAACAATTCCTTCAGGAAGCATAACCAAGTCCCAAACTTGATTCTAATGCATTGAGTCTAACTCGGATTTCATGGCATCTTGCCAATTCACGGAGTCAATGTCAACATCGATTCTCTATAGGTAAAAGGGTCAATCTCTTCAACTAAGAGAATATCGAGACACTTTTCTTATATCAAATATAAGTTTCCAGAAGGTCTAGATACCCTTTCTGACCTACGGAGTGTGGGTAATGAAGGTTCTTCATCTTCTTGAACTTCATGTTCCTCTGTTGGTTCGTTGGTCTCAGGTTGTACTTCATCAAGTTAAACCTGTCTATGATTACCTTATTCAGACAAAAATTCTACTTCTAGAAATTTTCCAAAGTGAGCTACGAACACATTTCGATGCTCGGTATCATAGAACAAATACCCTTTCGTATTTGAAGGAAATCCAATAAACCTAAACTTTTATCCTCGAGGGAAAAGCTTATTCTGCTTAGCCACCCTGACGTATGCAGGACAGCCCCAAACCCTAATATAAGTAAGATTCGGTTTCCTACCGGTCCATATCTCATATGGAGTCGTAGGAACAACTTTGGAAGGAATCTTATTCAAAATATGTGTGACAGTTAAAAGAGCATAACCCCATAAGTAATAGGGAAAATCTGTAAAACTCAACATAGATCGGACCATATCCGATAATGTTCGATTTCTCATCTCTGACACTCCATTATGTTGTGGAGTACTAAGAGGAGTATAGTAAGCGAGAATTCCATTCTCCTTTAAATAACCAGAGAACTCTCCACTCATATATTCACCGCCTCGATTAGATTGAATGCATTTAATATATTGTCCAGTTTGTTTTTCTACTTCGTTTCGGAATTCTTTGAACTTTTCAAAGGTTTCCGATTTATGTTTCATCAGATAAACATAACTGTACCATGACACATCATCGGTAAAGGTAATGAAGTATAAAAAACTTGTTGGGTTTTATAGGGAATTACCGGGTAAACGCAGTGGAACGGGGAAAATCAGAATTTTTCGATTTCAAAAATTTTTCTTGGATCAATTAAAAAAATTATTTATTTAATTACCAAATACTTAAAATCTGAATTTTTAACCCAATAAATCAATTTTTTTTTAATTGTCGAATTGACCCAAAGTTTGTATTTTATCCATTTTGGTCTTTAAATTGTCAAATATAAATTTAAGTGATTCCAAATCAATCCCAAAATGATTTATACATGTATAATACATGAAAATACAAATTGCAACAAAAATCCCCAACTTTTTTGAAATTGCCGGACATCCCTAGTATTTTTCAGGATTTATAATTTGGTCTTTTTTTGTTCAAAACATGTCAAGATCAAATCGAATCAATCCCAAATTTAATATACATAATATATATATCATATCACACCACATATATGAAAAGCACCAAATTTGGAAAGAGTTAAGAACCCTAATTTTATAATTTCTTCAAATTGACAAAATACACAAATTAAAAAAATTCAATACTTTAATAAAATCTTTACCATACCAAACAAGTACCACCACCATGAAACAACTCAAGAAAAATTCTAGGTCATCAATGAGTGGCTTAGCAACTCTAGAATGAAAACTTGATTGCTATTTAATCATTATAAGCTTAAGAACTCATTTCAAGCCTATTTATTATCATACATGAAAACACCTTTAAAACAAGTTCCCAACCATTTTAATTACAAACTAAAAGAGTAGAGACATTATCCTAGCATCAAAAATTGAAGCCAAGAATAATAGAAACAATTTCCATGTTGAAGTGTATTTAGAAATACTTACAAATTTCCAAGAAAATACTAAATGTTCGTTTTCTCCTTCAACTTTGCTCTCAACTCACTTTTGTAATTCTTTTGGTAACATGTTATATTGAAAAATAAAATTGAAACAAAACTTATATATTTTCCACACATTGGCCGAAACATGAAGGAAAATAAATACAAGATATTTTCAATTTTGTTTCCAAAAATTAAATGGTAATTGACTTTAAGATTACTTGTTTCAAATGATAACATTTATCATAAAGTAAACTTTACAAGTGAACCAATAGAATCATGCCATTTCCTAACATTAATCATGAAAAAGATATTTATTATTTTAATTAATTTAATTATTTAACAATTAAATAGTTACATAATTAAATACAAATATATTAAATATATGTATTATATATACATTAAATATCTCAAATACATATATTAATGATATATGTCAAATATCATAATTTGAAAATTAATTAATGTGTATTTAATAATATCAAATGTTAAATACAAATATACATTAATTAGGAAATGACCATTAGGTCATTTTGTATGTATTTTTCATTTAACAGTTAAACGAGTTATAAATAATCAATATTATTCATAAAATTTGCCCTAGTGCTCTACGAGTATATTTCACTAGTGAGACTCTCTAGATTCAAGCATATCCGTCGTAAAATTAGATTTCGTGTCCATAATCTACCCACCCGTAAATTATGACGAACACGAATAAAATCTCTGAACCATACAGGTCGAGGTCATTGCATACGTATAATACCTCTGTCATAGGTATCCGAATTATTCCATAGATATAGATATAAACGTCAAATCTCTATAGATATAATCATATCGACGTTTCTATTAGCAATCCCTTAATAACACGTAGAACTAATTTGTACAGTGTACCACAGACCCATGGATTTAACAGATTGCTAATTTCATATTGAATACCTATGCTCTGTACACAGAACTGACGGATCCTTTCTTGATACACACAGGATATCCTGAGTATCAGCCTATACCTAACGAACATGCGGAGGTCTGATCTAAATAGATCAGTAACGTTACTGCCATCTAAGTGTGGAGGATAACTTATATATCCACAGTGGTATCTCAAGTCAAAGAATCACTATGCTCACTCAATTCGAGAAGATTCTTATTGACGTTGGTGTACTATCCATTAAGAATCTTTGGTGAGTCATTTAATGTTTATCCCCTATAAAGCTACACGTCTATACGAGTCTCCAAAACTCATGGTTCATTGAGAAACCATCAGAATCCAAGATTCCAATATACGACATGTACCAGTCTCAACGGGTTTACTTTACACACCAAGTAGTGTAAACCTTGACCAGTAACTGTCTAAGAATGACAACGTCATGATACAACTCAATGTCGGTTACGATGCTTTTGCAACAGTATCATAAATAATCATTCTAAGGTCCATTACATCTTTACCATATAAAAGAGGATGTTATCTAATAGAAACTGATTATTTTATTCATAATTAAATGTTAAATTAGTATTTATAAGGAAATACATAATAAAATTGGCGCTCAGAGCACCAACCCTAATAAAATCTCACACTTGCTCTAGTGCCAATATCGATTGTATCTAATACGCATCGACTCTAAATTTTTATCAAATAACATCGAAAGAATGGCCTTGGTAAGGGGTCTGCTACATTATCTTCACTCGGTACCTTGCACATGACAATATCCCCTCATGACACAATCTCTCGAATGATGTGGTACTTTCGTTCCACATGCTTCGACTTCTGATATGCCCTTGGTTCCTTTGCTTGCACAATGGCTCCAATATTATCACAGTATAACGGAATCAAATTCTCGATACTTGAGACTACCCTCAATTCTGTGATAAATTTCCTAACCCATACAGCTTCATTTGCAGCTTCAAAAACTAGAATATATTCTGCCACTGTAATGGAATCAGCTGTCGATCCCTGTTTAGAACTCTTCCAACAAACTGCACCTTCGTTAAGGGTAAACACGAATCCTGATGTAGACTTTCTATCATCAGGATCTGATTGGAAATCGAAATTTGTATACCCATTAACTTGTAGTTCGTTTCCTCATTATATAACAAACTTATCCTTAGTACCTTTAAGATACTTGAGGATATGTTTAATGGCCATTCAATGGTCATTCCTAGATTGGACTGATACCTGCTGGTCACACTAACTGCGAAGCTGATATCAGGCCTAGTACATAACATGGCATATATAATGCTGCCCAAACATAAAACATAAGGTTGATTAGACATTTTAATCTTCTCATCTTCTGTCTGTGGGTACATCTTCTTAGAAAGATGTAAGTCATGTCTGAACGATATGTTTGCTGTCTTACCATTAACACAATTATACCGTTCTAAGATCTTATCTATGTACGTTGTTTGGGATAACCCAATAAGCTTCATTTCTCTATCTTTAAAGAGTTTTATGCCTAAGACATAAGAAGCTTCACGAAGGTCCTTCATGGAGAAATTCTTACAGAGATAAACTTTGACGCCTTGCATCATCCCGATATCATTCCCAATGATAAGGATGTCGTCAACATAGAAAATTAAAAATACCACCATACTCCCATTAGCCTTCTTATAAACCAGACAATTTGATTATATCGTTGAATCGAAGATTCCAACTTCGTGAAGCCTGTTTAAGTCCATAAATGGACTTCTTTAGCCTGCATACCATGCCCGAGCTCTCACTGGATGCAAAACCCTCTGGATGTTCCATATAGTTTTCTTCATCAAGAAACCCATTTAGAAAAACTGTTTTGACATCCATTTGCCAAATCTCGTAATCATGGTTAGCGGCAATAGACAATGAAATACTTATAGACTTTAGCATTGTAAGTGGCAAAAAAGTTTCATCGTAGTCGACACCAGGTCGCTGTGAGTAACCTTTAGCTACTAGTCGGGCCTTAAAGGTTTCAACATTTCCGTCAGGCCCGCATTTCCTTTTGTAATTTGTAACGACCAGAAATCTCGACTACTATTACATCATGAAACGGGTGTTACGTAATATAAATTATGTCTAAGCATATATACATTGATGGAATGACTTTAGGGATAAACGGTAAATTCTTCGAAACGTCGATGAGAAATTCTATGATGTTCCACTCCAGACAGCCCATGGTATTTCAGCCATAATTTTCTCATACAAACTCCGATTTTTATAAATTTTATATTTTCAAAAAGCTGAGATCGAGATCTACAACTTTCATGTTGAACATTTTTCCAAAATCGGACCAGAAATAATTCAAAAATATAGATCAAAATTTTGATGAATAGTAATTTTGGACTTAACTAGAAGAATCTCAAATCTTCTCCACATTTCTCCATTTTTCCAAATATCAAATAACCCCTACTATATAAATAGAAAACTATTCACTAATCAAAAAATGAGAGAAAAGGAAAAGAAAGAAGAAAACGTTGGAGAGAAGAAGAAGAAGAAGACAAGAAGAAGAAGAAGAAAATGGAAAGAAGATAAGAAGAAAGAAAGAAGAGGAAGAATGTTTTACATCCGAATGTTTTATTCAAAAATACAAACCAAATGTTTTATAACTGTATTTTATTTTTTCTTCCACTCACATAGATCGTACAATGATCTAACCCCTCACTCCAAGTTTCCTTATTTTGCAGGTATTTACGGAGGACGAGTTCGGGAGGATGGATACTGATGCAGTCACTAGAGTATGGAGTCCATCAGTTCAAGTCAGAAAGAGTGAGAGTCCATTCGGAGTCAAGTAAAAGTTATGTATTAGTCTTTGGTTTTGAGATAGTCATTATAAAGGTGGTGTCATTAATTTTTCAGTTACAGCTGTTGAGATTATATGATAAGTTTTTGAGATTGGGCTACAGTCCTACACTTAAGATAAATAATTAGAGAAAAGAGTATTAGTATTTGTTTATGGTTAGAGAGTCAGAGGCTCATGGGAATAGTACGGCCTATTCCCTGCCGATAGTATTTCCCAGATTATGATGTTACAAAGATGGTATCATAGCATGGTCTATGGAGTCAGTGACTGCAGTGGGTAGAGTGATAGGGTCTTGTATACATAGTATGTCCGAGATACTTGTATGGAGGGCATTACCTCTCAAATATTTGATCCTCTAATACGTCCTCAAGATCCATAGACAGGTTAGTAAGCTTTCTCAGACTATTCGTATAGTATTCCTCATGAGAACAATTATACTCTAGATCTAAGTTGAGAATTCCCCTGTAGTTATTCTGATATATTACCAGAAGTACAAATGAGCTATGAAAACTAGATAGTAAGATATGTGTCCTGAAACTAAAGATGAGAGAGATGCAACGAATCAGATCCTATTCGCTTAAGCAGTTAGATCAATCATGCATGCCATGATATGTACGCACCTGGTGTCTCATATGCTTTGAGCACCTGCAGTCACTATCAGGCCAATCTAGGTGATGGTCACTGGATTGATGTAAAGAACTTCATTTAGTATCTTAGACGAACTAATGATGCTTTCTTAATTTATAGAGATGGAGAACTTGAGGTGACTGGGTTCACCGTTGCAAGTTTCCAAACCGATAAAGACGACTGTAAGTCGCAATAAGGGTACATAATTTGTTTGAACAATGGAACAGTGATTTGGAAATCTTCCAAGCAATATACTGTTGCCGATTCAACAACAGAAGCGGAATACATTGCTACGGCTGAGGCAGCAAAAGAAGCATTTTGGATCTATAAAATTCCTAATTAGATTATGAGTAGTTCTGTTAGCAGCTGAGCTAGGCTACAACACAGGCTAAGGAATTATGGTCTCATCAATGATCCAAGTAATTACTTCGACGGTTTAATCTGATTCGTGAGATCACACATCGTGGCGATGTCAAGATCGAAAAGATCATTTCAGATGATAACTTTGGATATCCGCTGACGAAAGCGATATCTTAGCATAAGTATGAGCGACCTGTACATAGTTCAGGTGTTGGACACTTGAGTGATTGGCTATAGGCCAAGTGGGAGATTGTTGGATAATTATGACCCATAGCATCACTATTTGTAAAAGACATGGTGTTCTTTGTACAAATTAACTATGTGACAAAGGAAATTGCTCTTTTATCATTTTGTAATTGGATTACTTGGATATATAGATGATAAAATTCCATATGATTAGTACCAGATTAATAAGATATGAGACATTATTAATCCACGAAAGGTTTAATCATTAAATATCCCTAGTCGTAGTATTATCGAGACTGGACATCGATAATGTGGAATAGGTTAGTATTACACTTGTGCGCATTATGGAAGCTTAATGACATAGTTCTCATATATTTAAGTATTGGATACTTATGCAAGTGTGATAGGAGGTTCTATTAGCCGTTGGACCGGGAACAGCTTCGCTCTGGATAGACCCCTCAGAGTCCCATTTGTTAGTGTCCTAGACATGCCACATGATCTCTAAGGAATGATTTGTGTGTGAATAATCTAAAGTAAGTTGCGGAAATTACTTACAAAGATTGGTAGAAGTTCAAAACTTTTCATTGAGGATGGAAGCTCCAAGCCCTCTTTTTTGTTCCAAACTCATGGGTGAGTCTCCCTATCACCTTCCTTTGACTCCTTAAAGTGCTAGCTTACTTGAATTTTGCAACAAAATTCCATGGGAGAGACAATAAAGCTCACGACAATGAGCAAAAATGGAGAAGAAAAAGTTGTTATGAATAGTAACCTTCCACTTCCAAAGTTGACTTGGTTTAAATATTAAGGTTGAGTGTTGAATTTGGTTTGAGTGTATTATAAGTAAAGCCAAGCTTTCTTTCAATAAATCAAATCCATGAAATAAGCCTAACCACTTCCATCACATGTCTAACATGTTAATGTAAGTGAAGTGGGTCCCACCACTTTTAAATTCGAAATTTAAGTCGGCTAACTCAACACGCAACTTCGTTCGGGCCTGAGTTCGTTTAATTCTGAATAAACGAATTTTTCATTGCGACGCAATTAAATCCAATTTAATTAAATAATAATGCCTAGCAAAATTATTATAAAAGTCGCTTGCGTATTAATTCTAAATTAATTCGTTTGCCCGAATTAAAATCTAATATTAATTCCGCTTTGAAATCCGATTTCATTTAATATATCCAATATATTATTTAATCGATTAATTCTAAATTAATCGTTCTCTCTATTCTATCTGAATTTTATCCTAGATAAATTCTTGCCGCAATTAATCCTAGATTAATTTTCTCTCTCTCATAATTAATCCCAGATTAATTTTATTCGAGTCAATTGTCATCGGTGAATCTTTGGGAGGCGACCCAAGAGATCCCTGGATATGTTGCCAGTAAATGCGGTCATCTGACTATTCGAATACGTGCGTACCTCGTACCACGTTCTTACCGATTTACAAGACATGGTTGGCTTCTAGCAAAGCACCTTACCTACCCAATTCTCCAGAAATATTCTTTTAAGGAATACAAGATCTTTATCAAGCATAGTATACATAGTATTGCGTATTATGATCCAGTATCGGATGTCACATGCTAGGCCTGGGGCTAGAGTTGTGTTTGCCCCGTAGGAAGCATATATTGGATCACTAGCAACTAGTCTCTTTATGATCAGAAAATCATGACCTAGTCATACTTTCCCGATGGCTGTAGCACTATAGAGTACCAGTTCTGTATCCCTGCGTGATCATCATCTCCATATGACTAAAGTGATACTTCCATCTTGACATCACACCCAATACACTACGATTCTCAGTAAACCCAGAAAAGGCGTACACAGAACCTGTTAAAGCCCCGGACGACCAAAACCAAAGTATACTGATTGTTGCAAGTATAAGCGATGCAAGTATCAGGTTAAGACCATATACACCTACCCTGATTCGGATTCTCATAGTCATACTACCAATAGTATTCTGAGGGGTCTATCTAGAGCGAATCTGTTCCCGTACCATCGATAAACAGAACCTCCTATCACACTTGCATGAGTATCCAATACCTAAATATATGAGAACATTGCCGTTAAGCTTCCATAACGTGCACAAGTGTAATACTAGCCTATTCTGCATTATCGATGTACAGTCTCGATAATACTACTACTAGATATATTAATGATTAAACCTTACGTGGATTAATATTGTCTCATATCTTATTAATCTAATACTAATCATATGGACTTTTATCATTTATATATCCAGGTAATCCAATTACAAATGATAAAAGAGCAATTTTCTTTGTCACATAGTTAATTTTGTACAAGAACACCATGTTCTTTACAAAATAGTGATAGTATGGTTCATAATTATCCAACAATCTCCCACTTGGCCTATAGCCAATCACACAAGTGTCCAACACCTGAACTATGTACGGGTCGCTTCAAACTTCTGCTGAGAAATAGCTTTCGTCAGTGGATTTGCAAGGTTATCATCTGATCCAATTTATTCGATCATCTCATCGCCACGATATATGATCTAATGAATCAGATGAAACAGTTGAAGTACATACTTGGATCATTGATGAGACTGCGGTTCTTTAGCCTGCGATGTAGCCTAGCTTAGTTGCTAACATAACTACTCCTAATCCAATTAGGAATTTATAGATCCAAAATGCTTCTTTTGCTGCCTCAGATGCAACAATATTCTGATTTTATTGTTTAATCGGCAACAGTATCTTATGTAGAAGATTTCCAGCTCACTGTTCCGTTGTTCAAACAAAATATGTACCCTTATTGCGACTTACAGTCGTCTTTCTCGGTTTGGAAACTTGTAGCGGTGAACCCAGTCACCTCAAGTTCTCATTTCCCTATATTCTCAGAAAGCATCCTTACTTCATCCAAGATACTCAAGGATATTCTTTACTCAATCCAGTGACCATCACCTGGATGGGCCTGATTGTGACTGCATATGCTCAAAGCATATGAGACATCAGGTTGCGTACATATCAAAACGTATGAACTCTGGGAGAATGTCAATAGCTTTCTTGATCTATCCCAGTAGATCTTTATTCCTAGAATAAAGCATGCTTCTCCTAGGTATTCCATGGAGAATTTTATGAAAGCCAAGCTTTCTGATGAGCGGAAAATATATCAATATTTACCGCCCATTTAACTTAATATTTTGTTTGGTTTCTCAGGTTTGATGAACGTTTTGATGTGTTTTAGTTTATTTTGCAGATAAAATAAGATCGGGTCTCAATGAAATCATTTAGGACGAAATATGGGTCAAATAAGGGCAATTATTTTACTTGATATTTTAATTTTGGAGATTGGAAACTTGAAAGGGCGTTTTTGGCAAAGTGTAGTTTTGGAAATTCCAGCTTTGCACATCTGTTGTATTTTGGGCATAGCGTTTTACTCCGATATCGGATTGAGCTGATTAAAGTTCCGGATTAAAGAAGACTCAAAGATATACAACTTTCAAGGACAAAATATATTCGAATTCTGAAGATTTCATGACCGAAATTGATGAACCATCCAGAAATGTGTTGTGTGTAATTATTAAAGTCATTTTCAGAGCAAAAAAATAAATTCATAAATAAATTATCAAATTATCAGATCATCACCAAACATGATAAGCAATTATTGGACAATTAATAATGGATTTGGTGGAGTAATTAGTGGAGAAATTAATAATGGATTTGGTGGAGAATTTGATGGATGATTTGATGGAGGCAAAATTTTGCCTATAAATACCAAGCCATTTCATTTGTAAAATTCATACTTTCTTCTTTGAAATTCCTAAAGAATAAATAAGAAGATTGTATCTTGTTTGTTTATTTACAGCTCTCAGTAATTAATTTCCGCTTTCGCACTTTCTTTTCTTTATTTTTCAGTTTTTACTTTCCGCAATTTACTTTTACGCACAATCCTTTCATTTCTTTACTTTTGCAATTTTATTTTTCAAGCAATGAGGAGGTAATTCCCCTTTGCTGGGGTGAAAGGTAAAGCTTTTACTTTTTACTTTTTACTTTTTACTTTTTACTTTTTTTACTTTTCAGCAATTTACTTTTCAGTATTTAATTTTCAGTATTTTACTTTATGTCTTTTACTTTTAAGTCTTTACTAGCCCTAGTTATATGTTAGTTATCTGGGGTTGTGATGAATTCTAATATCACCGGTTTATAAGGGGTTATTTTATAGTTTGGGTAATTTAAAGGTTTACTTATTAAGTCTTAAGCTTAATGCTTCTTGTTGTATGATCACCAATAAGATTGATCGGGTAAATCTAAAATGAACTAGACATAGGGATTTTAGGTTTTAGCCTTAGACTTAATAGCCCACGATCTTCCTTGATGATAGATAACCCTTTAATAGATTTCCTTACATGATAGACATATACCTGTCAAGCGGGGGTAGCCATAATTGGAACTTAAACTTAATGAATCCAGATAATTTGGTTGACATAGACATATGGTTCAATTGGGTTAAACTGGATATTTGCGTCTGACCATCGACAGAGGCTTTCGCATAATTTTGTGTTCCAGGTTAGTAAATCAATTTATTACACAAACATAAAATAATCACTTCATCTTTTAAAAGATATTAGAAAGATTCACAACCCTGGATCTTTGTGTCTTTTGTTATTTTCCTTAGTATTTTCTTTTGTTTATTTTATTTATTTTAATTAAGGAAAACCACATTCAACCAATCAAACAATCATTCTCTTCTCCATTTAATTAGATATTTGTAAATAAATATATTCAACAATTAATAACAACAGTAGGAATTAAGTCCTTATGGGATCGATATTTTTATACTACTTGAATGATACGTGCGCTTGCGTTATACGTGTGTGTTTACGCCGGTCAAGTTTTTGGCACCGTTGACGGGGACTTATTGTTGGTTTCTATTAAGGTCCCGAGATCAATAATGAGCATGAAAGATGTGCGAATACAAATCGAAGAAGTTGTGGAATACTCACATCGATCGGTTGAGCGACGCAGAGACGAACAAAAACATATTTTCTCCTTTTCACTGGTTCGGCAATGGCAGTTCACAGCCCAATGGTTTGGCTCAGTTTTGGTCCTTCGTCAAGCTCCAAGCTTTTTCAAACGATTCCCGGCTCATGGGTGGACTTCCCTATCACCTTCGCATGTCTCTCGGAGTGCTAGCTCTTGTGATTTTTGCCACAAAAATCACACATTCAGCTTCCCAAACTCACGGCTTTAGACAAAACCAGTGAGCTTTTTACAGCCCCTTGGGCGTGAATTGTAGAGAGAAAGAGAGAAGGAGAGATTGTGTTAGATTAGTTGGAAAAGTGTAAATCAAACACTTATATATTTTCCAAAAATAAATAAGTGAATTACCATTTTTTGGCTTCCAAAAAGTCAAATGGTAAAGCCTTCCAACAACTACCATCAATCAATCAAGTGTCACATCACTCAAAGTGACATGATTTGACGCTTGATGTGACTAGCGATTTGACGCTTGATTTGACCTGCGTGCCGCACTCGAATTCGAAATGCGAATGCGCTCACAAATAATCTCGGGCTCGAGTTCGCTAATTCCAAATTAACGAATTTTCCGTTGCATCGTAATTAAATGATTACGCCTAGCGAAATCACTATTCACGTCGCTAATAAATTAATTCTAAATTAATTGGTTCGCCCGAATTAAAATCTAATTTTAATTCCGCGTCGAAATCCAATTTCTTTTAATATATCAAATATATAAATTTCTCGATTAATTCCAAATTAATCGTTATCTCTCTTTTAATGATATTTTATCCCAGATAAAATATCTCCGTAATTAATCCCAGATTAATTTTCTCTCTCATCTAATTAATCCCAGATTAATTTAGAGTGCGAGTCATACGTCATCGGTGAATCTTTGGGAAGCGACTCATGAGATCTCCGGATATGTTGGCAGTAAATTCGGTCGTCGGACTATCCGAACAAGTACGTACCAAGTACGACGCTTATACCGATTTACAAGACAAGGTTGGCCTCTAGCAAAGGGCCATGCCTACCCAATTCTCCAGAAATATCCTTACAGGAATAAAGGATCTATATCAGGCGTATTATACGTAGTATTGTGTATTTCTGTCCAGCATCGGATGATCACGTGCTAGGCCTGGGGCTGGAATTGTGTCTGCCCCGTACGAAGCACATGTCGAATGTCTGGAGACTAGTCTCTATAATCGGATAAACCTGACTTTGTCATTTTATCCCGATAGCTGCAGCATTTAAGAGAACCAGTCCCGTATCCTACGTGACCATCATCTCCATATGACTGGAGTGACACTTCCGTCTTGACATCACACCCAACACACTACGATTCTCAATATACCCAGCATTGGCGTACACAGAACCTGTTAAAGCCCTGGACGACCGCAACCAAAGTATATTGATTATCGCAAGAATTAGCGGTGCAAGTCTCGGGTTAAGACCAAATACACCTACCCTGATTTCGGACTTCCATAGACTCATAGTCATACTACCAATGGAATTCTGAGGGGGTCTATCCAGAGCGAAGCTGTTTCCCGTACCATCGGTAAAACACAACCTCTTATTACGCTTGCATAAGTATCATATACCCAAATATATGAGAACTATGCAGTTGTGCCCTCACAACGCGCACAAGTGTAATACTAGTCTTTTACGCATTCATCGATGTCCAATCTCGATAATGCTCTGACTAGGGATAATTGATGATTGATCCTTCGTGGACTGACACTGTCTCATATCATTCTCCGTCCAAGAAAAAATCATAGGGACCTCATATCATTTATACATCTAGGTGATCTAATCACAAATGATAAGAGAGCAACCTCCTTTGTCACATAGTTAATTTGTACAACAACATCGTGATTTGTACAAATAGTGACGCTATGGGTCATAATTGTCCAACAATCTCCCACTTGGCCTATAGTCAGTCACTTGAGTGTCTTACACCCAAACTATGTATGGTTGGCTCAAACTGTGAGAAAAGACTTTCGTCAGTGGATTTGTATGATTATCATCTGATGCGATTTATTCGATCATCACATCGCCACGATGTATGATCCGAACGAATCAGATGAATAGTCTAAGTATTTATCTGGATCGTTGATGAGACCATCAATTCTTTAGCCTGTGCTCAAGCCTAGCTCAACTAATAACAGAATTATATCTAATCTAATTAGATTTGTTTATCGACCCAGAAGGCTTCTATTGCCGCCTCAACTGCAGTAATAACCTGCATTTGTTGTTTATTCGGTAACAGTATCTTGCTTGGAAGATTTCCAGCTCACTGTACCTTTATTCAAATTGTATAGTACCGTTTGCGACTTATAGTCGTTTTATCTGTTAGGAAACTTGCAGTAGTGATCCCAATCACTTCAAGTTCTCATTCTCCACAGATTAAGACAGCATCCTTAGTTCTCTAAGATACTAACAGATGTTTTTAACTTCAATCCAATGACTATCACTCGGATTGGCCTGTTTGTGAATCCATATGCTCAAAGCGTATGAGACACCAGGTCGCGTATATTTTTTCAATGTACGAGTTCTCGGAGAGTTTCATGAAAGCCAAGCTTTCACCGATTATATTATGCGAATATCATTTCCAAGAAATGACATATTATCATTATTTATAGGATAGCCACTGTCAGTGCGCTCCCACTAACCTTCTTATATACACAAGAATAATTTCGTTTTGAATTAAATCATAAACTATTATGATTACATCAAAACGAAAATTCCAAGAACCTTATGCTTGCTTCAATCCAAACATGGATCGAATAACCTGCAAACCTCGTTTGCTAGTTTTATATGACAAAATCGACAGGATGTTTTAAACATCCTCCAAAATGTTTCCTTTTCAGGAAAGTGATTTTCCCGTAAAGCTGCCACATTTCAAAAATGAAATATGCAGCGTTAGCAAGCATTATCCAAATGGATTTACCATGGCAACAGTTAAAAGGTTGAAGATAACGATACCTTTCCGCTAAAAGCCTAGCTTTATATGTTGGTATGTTGCCATCCATGTACGTCTTCCTTGAAGACTTATATAGTAACAATAGGCATAATGTCTTGCGGTACATCAACTAGTATCCAAACTTGTTGATATACATGGAATCCAATTCGGACTCATTGCACTTTGCCATAATAGGGAGTCGATACCTTGTATCACTTCCTTATACGTAGTCAGTTGGTATACCTCAATAAGATTGACATCTTTATGAGGTGAGATCAGAAACCCATACCCCAGGTTATTTTCTGACTCTCTCCGACATACGCGGTTCTTGTGTATACGAATATTACTGGTAATAGTTTCATCCTTGGTGAACTATTTATGTTCCATTAGGATTCGATGCCTGGACAGTAGTACTCTGATTTTCATCGAGTTTTACTATCCTCCCACTTACCACTGCATATCGGTATTCCTCTTAGGAAAACCGCATGATGAGCAACAATCTAATTGTTCTCTTGTGAGATGTATAAGTACAATATTTATGGTATCCCTAGGATAACCTTCATTTGGCACTTATCCAATTTGGGTTTTAGTTTGGTATCATCCAAACGTATGCCGAGCAAACCCAAATATTCAGGAATGTGAAACCCGGTTTCTTTCCTGTTCATATCTAATATGATATCTGTCAAACATATTTTAATGGAACCTTATTCTAAATAAGTTCTGCACTATTTATGATTATCCGTTGAAGGAAATGGTAGCTCAGAGTGACTCATGATTAACCTTATCATGTCCAACAAGATTCGGTTTATCCTGTTTGGACACACCGTCAAACTGACATGTTCCGGGAGGAGTCCTCTTTGAAAGAATACTATACTCTTTCAAATATACTTGAAACTTATTGCTTAAGTATTTTCATTACGGTCTTACGGTGAAGGTATAATACTACAGCCGATCTGTTTGTCTATTCGTGTCGAAACTATAAAAGTTTTCGATTTGTGTTCTTCAAAAGAAACACATAACTATAACGCGATGCCACATCCGTAAGGTCACAAAATATTCATATCCACATCTATCCTAGCTAGACATGGGCCCACTTGCTTCACTATGAACTAGGGCTAACAGATCTGTGGCATTTGCACTTTTACCAAGTAAAGGTGTTATAGGCACTTTGCCCAATAAAATAGATTCGTAGACTTTATTTGATTGGGATCAATTTAGTCTGAGTACCCACTCTTCGAAAGTGTGGATATACGAGTCTTGTTTAATTGTGTCCCAGACAACAATGCCACAATTAAGTTTCTTCTGATCAAATAAGTTTGAGCTATTTGTTTGTCATGTTATATGTTTGAGATTTATTTATAATCAACATATAAATTCTGTTATTCACATCTAATGTGTTTATCTCAATACCATCTTTATATAATAAAACACTTTAGTGTTCTAGAATATAAAGGTATATCCGCAACGGATAATACACTGATATAAAGATAATGTTTCTAGTCAAACTAGTTACATTATAACAGTTTCCAAATTTAGGTACACGCCCGAAGGTAGTTCCTAAGGTTAGGTATCTACGATTAAATCTCAATTGAAATCAATATCCTGCTCAAAGCAGATTCTGAACATCAATGTATATATTTATGTATCACACGAAGTATTTAAAATCTAATTTTAATACTAGTAGTGAACATAATTTGACAAACATATTTGAAGTCAGAGCCTCGCTCGTCTTCAATTCCTTCATGTCTGCTTTGTCCAAACGGCAGTCACGCTTCCGCGATCATGTTTGCCACATTTAGCAGACATTTTGGGATATGTCCTTTATCTTCCCAGAAGATTATAATGATTTTGCCTTTACCCTTTTTCAACACTCCAGTAGCCTTTGGCTAAGCCTCGGGTTTCTAGAATATCGAAGTAAGGTGCGCCTTGCGTTACTTGCCTAATTGCAAACTCTTGACTTTGTCTCCTTGAGAATAGTCATTAACTCTCCAAGAGTTAAATATTGCAATTTTAATACTTCTAAAATCTAAATATAGATTTATGAAAATCCTTCAATTTCAGTATTATATTTTAAGGATCTAATCTTTATTTCTGATTAAGAAATTAAGGAGTCTACAGTGACAAGCTTAATGGATTAAGCACTTAAGTTATAATCACATAAATCTTCCAAAGATTATGCTCTACTATTTGCTTAACTCCGGGCTTTAGGCCTAATATGTTATTTTATCAAATAAAGTAACTTATTATTTTTCCAGGACCATCCTGAAATTATTCCCAATTTGAAAATTAAACCATTTAAATACATTTTCCCCAGGATTATGTTTTAAATGTCAATCTTTCAATTACATCTTGATTCTAATAGTCCAACTATTTAATCAACGATTTAGGTACTATTTATTACAATGATTACAATAGTCCAACTATTTAATCAACTATAATTTAATAGATTAAAATCAAATATATTGATTACTATAATCCAATTATAAAATCAACTATAAATGAATTGTTTGAATATAGTCCAACTATTTATTAAAACAACAATTTAAATATTAGTCCAACTAACATTTAATTTATTTGACGAATGATATTTGTTTGAGCGCGTATGGCAAGTAATTAAACGAATATTGCAAATTCAATTCTTGCCTCCCACTATTTTTCGGCAAGCCTCTAACCCTCTGTCGAGTACTCGGGAATCATGTTCCCTAGTGGGCTAGGATCCCGTTAAATATCACACAATCTTGACTTTGGCCAAAAAATTGCATGATAATTAACTAGGTAGATCTCTAAGATCGATTGGATCCAATCCAGTTCCTAGATCCGGTAGGGGGACATCCAAGTCCGAAACATATATCTTATATATGCCAATACATCCAATGTATTACCTAACCTTTTTCCTCTGAATCAACTAAGCCTTGGCTTTGGCACAAAAAACTTAGTGATCCCAGTCAAGCGCGACCCATTGACCATGGAAAGCATCGTAATCAATGTCGATGGACAAGAAGTGGTCTTGATTTTGGCCAACAAACCACAACTTGGACAAGACACCAATATGGAACAAAGCTTTCGTGATTCAAACACATCCTCGACGGACAAAGGCCTTGACTTTGGCCAACAAGCCAATGCCAGTCTCAGATCTTGAGTGAGAATCACTCAAAGGAAGGAAAAACGCTTAATATTTTTTTGAGGGTTTTTCGCGTGCAAATTGGCAACCAATTTATTATCTTTGTTAAGGTCTCATCATCATACACCATTAAACATGCATTCTAAATACATAATAAAGCGCATATAAATAAATAATA
This sequence comes from Zanthoxylum bungeanum, assembly GCA_019454045.1. Classification (NCBI taxonomy): domain Eukaryota; kingdom Viridiplantae; phylum Streptophyta; class Magnoliopsida; order Sapindales; family Rutaceae; genus Zanthoxylum; species Zanthoxylum bungeanum. The sequence goes on along the minus strand of SKCR01036852.1, from coordinate 33,620 downwards.
ATGATATATGGAAGGATACTTTACATATTGATCCGAGATCAAATCTCTCCATTTCTCTCTCCCGCTAGCACAAGTATTACTTCTACCTGTTACACTACACTTCTAAAGAAACCTCATTTACATTGAGGGGAATAGGTGAGAAGTGAATATAAAGAATTGAGAGGTAATAAGGCTGGACACGCAGGTCCAATTAATAAATCAAATTTTTTACAATAATTTCTAAAATTGTCCCACCCGTCTAATATCCATCCGATATACATTATTCATGCATCGCAACCATGTATTCATACAAGCATGTTATCAATCAATCTAATCAAATTAATTAATCTGATAATTAGTGATCATCCAATGTTCAAACAACGATTTGATTTTGCTCAAGTCAAACACGTTTTGCGAATAAGTACTCAAAGTACATATTCTCGAATTAAATTAAACTACAAGATTAAATCCAATTTAATATGTATTTAATTCTAATTCTCTATTTAATTCCAAATTAAACATTACACTTTAATAACGAACCTTTACGACTGAAATTCCAAATTTAATTGCTACGGGTCTCAAAGCCCAATTAACGTCCAACGTTAATTTAATTAAAGTCCAATGTGCTTTTAATTAATTTCTTAAGGCGTGGACTTTTGGTCAACTCGGGTCAAACCGAATAACCAAAATCCAATCCGGGGGTTACCCCATAAGTCCAGAAATCAATTTAGGCCCATTAGGCCCAATTAAACTTTAAAGGTCCATTAAGTCGCATTTGGGCTTTATGGATGCGGTTTTGGGCCTAATTGGATCCAACCAATTTTGCCTAAACTCAACTTTGTACAACAAAGCCCAATAAGCCCATTTACAATATTTCAAGCCCAAATCCAATTTTAAGGCCCAAATATAATTAAATCACAAAAATCCAATTTCCAATTTAATTACCAAAGTGTATAACATGATTAATTACCCAAATTAACATTTCTAAAACATCAATATATACAATTAATCATGCTCATTTTCATCATCACATGTCCAACACATTTTGATTAAAATCAAACTCATTACATGCTATATATGTCTCGGCCAAGGGAGGGGATTTTTGTCCGATTCGAATTCATTCCAATTAATTCCACAATCGACATTAAATCACATTCCCGAATGATTCTAACTCATCCAATGAATCAAAAATCAAAAAATCCAAGACTAAATAGGGCACTTCTCATTCGGCCAAGCCTACTCAATTTGGGGAAAAATGTTCCAAACACAAATTCATGAAATTGATCCAATCAATATTCAATTAAACATGTATTAAGCATACTCAAACATCCAATTCATTCAAATCATGCTCAAATACAAATTACCCAAATTTTAAGCCTTAAACTTTTTCATGCTCAAAACTTGCTCTAGATGCCATTGTTGGTTTCTATTAAGGTCCCAAGATCAATAATAAGCATGAAAGATGTGCGAATAAAAATCGAAGAAGTTGCGGAATACTCACATCAATCAGGTGAGCGACGCGGAGACGAACAAAAACTGATTTTCTCCACTTCACTGGTTCGACAGTGGCAGTTCATAGCCCTTTGGTTTGGCTCGGTTTTGGTCCTTCGTCAAGCTCCAAGCTTCGTCGAATGATTCCCGGCTCATGGGTGGACTTCCCTATCACCTTCGCATGTCTCTCGGAGTGCTAGATCTTGTGATTTTTGCCACAAAAATCACACACTCAGCTTCCCAAACTCACGGCTTTAGACAGAAACCAGTGAGCTTTTTACAGCCCCTTGGGCGTGAATTGTAGAGAGAAATAGAGAAGGAGAGATTGTGTTAGATTAGTTTGAAAAGTGTAAATCAAACACTTATATATTGTCCAAAAATAAATAAGTGAATTACCACTTTTTGGCTTCCAAAAAGTCAAATGGTAAAGCCTTCCAACAACTCCAACAACTACCATCAATCAATCACATCAATCAATCAAGTGTCACATCACTCAAAGTGACATGATTTGACGTTTGATGTGACTAGCGATTTGATGCTTGATTTGACCTGCGTGCCGTACTCGAATTCGAAATGCGAATGCGCTCGCAAATAATCTCGGGTTCGCTAATTCCAAATTAACGAATTTTCCATTGCGTCGTAATTAAATGATTACGCCTAGTGAAATCATTATTCACGTCGCAAATGAATTAATTCTAAATTAATTCGTTCGCCCGAATTAAAATATAATTTTAATTCCGCGTCAAAATCCAATTTCGTTTAATATATCAAATATATTAATTTCTCGATTGATTCCAAATTAATCGTTATCTCTCTTTTAATGATAATTTATCCCAGATAAAATATCTCCGTAATTAATCCCAGAATAATTTTCTCTCTCATCTAATTAATCCCAGATTAATTTAGAGTGCGAGTCATACGTCATCGGTGAATCTTTGGGAAGGGACCCATGAGATCTCCGGATATGTTGGCAGTAAATTCGGTCGTCGGACTATCCGAACAAGTACGTAGCAAGTACGACGCTTATACCGATTTACAAGACAAGGTTGGCCTCTAGCAAAGCGCCATGCCTACCCAATTCTCCAGAAATATCCTTACAGGAATAAAGGATCTATATCAGGCGTATTATACGTAGTATTGTGTATTTCTTTCCCGTATCGGATGATCACGTGCTAGGCCTGAGGCTGGAATTGTGTCTGCCCCGTACGAAGCACATGTCAGATGTCTGGAGACTAGTCTCTATAATCAGATAAACCTGACCTTGTCATTTTATCCCGATAGCTACAGCATTTAAGAGAACCAGTCCCGTATCCTACGTGACCATCATCTCCATATGACTCGAGTGACACTTTCGTCTTGACATCACACCCAACATACTACGATTCTCAATATACCCAGCATTGGCGTACACAGAACCTATTAAAGCCCTGGACGACCGCAACCAAAGTATATTGATTGTCGCAAGTATTAGCGGTGCAAGTCTCAGTTTAAGACCAAATACACCTACCCTAATTTCGGACTTCCATAGACACATAGTCATACTACCAATGGAATTCTGAGGGGGTCTATCCAGAGCGAAGCTGTTTCCCGTACCATCGGTAAAACACAACCTCTTATTACACTTGCATTAGTATCCTATACCCAAATATATGAGAACTATGCTGTTGTGCCCTCACAACGCGCACAAGTGTAATACTAGTCTTTTACGCATTCATCGATGTCCAATCTCGATAATGCTCTGACTAGGGATATTTAATGATTTATCCTTCGTGGACTGATACTGTCTCATATCATTCTCCATCCAGGAACAAATCATAGAGACCTCCTATCATTTTTACATCTAGGTGATCTAATCACAAATGATAAGAGAGCAATCTCCTTTGTCACATAGTTAATTTGTACAACAACACTATGATCTGTACAAATAGTGACGCTATGGGTCATAATTGTCCAACACTTATTTTTCTTGAGTTATTAATTTTGAAGCTATCTAATTTACTTGTATCTAATTTTCTTCATTTTTATTTGTAATTTTTATTTCTTTATTTTGTTTTCAGGTGATTGAAAAACGGAACATTATTGGGAGATTGAGAGATCACGAGCTTTACTAGAAGATACACCCCAAATCTGGGAGCAACAGTCCGGTTTTCTGAGGCCTGTTGTCCAGCCCAACAATTATCACTGGATGTCAGAACCAAGTAATACCACATTTGCTCAACAAGACGTAATGGGGAGATGTGACATATGTAATGGTAACCACCCTAGAGATTATTGCGAATACAACTACCATCCAGGGTGGCAGAGCTATCAAGATCCTTCATGGTATGACGAGCCATCACATTTCACAAAACCATATTTTCCATCTTATCCACCACCCACCTACAGTGATCTTCATCAACAATCAGAACAATCAGAAGAAGATCAGTTGATCCACATGCTCAAAGATTGGCTCGAAGAAAGGGAAGCTCAATTAGATGCACAAATTCAGAGTCAAGCGGCGTCTATACAAAGGATGACAGATCAAGCTAGACAATTAACAGATAACCTGAATCACATATCTCACGGAGCAAATTCAAATACTACTGAAGAAGCCTTCGAATATCCTGAGATTCATCAGGACATCATAACAGAGGACGAGACTGAGCATTATCAAGAATCTGAGGTATCAGTTCAGGAACCCAAACCAACAAAGTCTCTGTTTAATTTCTATTATTCAGACTCTGACGAGGATGAAGAAGCTGAGCTGTTTGTACCATTGCACCAAAAAATAAGGATGGAATTCTGTATCCTCAAAATGAAGATCTTGGAGATTGCTTTGCACTGATGTTTGAAGAAGATCTACCTGAACCATCCATTCCAGTCGTATCAGAGGATGAAGACCTAATGTCAGAAACATCTTTACATCCTCAGGCATATACTTATGGAGCATATATTTCACAGATGACGGATGAAGAGTTGAATACGGAAATTTTAAAATTCATCTGTGAAGAAAATGTGGAGAAAGAAGCAGAGCAAATGGAGGAGAAAATATCTGAACTTATTAAAGATCCAGAGCATTCATAAGTAACATCACTGTTTTGGGGAGTACAATTTAGAGATATCACTCGGAAGCTTGATAGAATGGAACTTCCATTCAAGGTCAAGCACCATACGAGACCTCCTGATTTTATTTCTTTCTTTTCAGGAACCACTGAAGCAATAAAGGTTAAAAATGTGGCACAAGAACTGAATGAGACAAAATATTTTTTGCCACTTTACTGTTGGAAGAGACCCTTCAAAAGCAACGCTCATGTGATTGTCTTTAATCGGACATCCAAAACGACGCTGAAACCTCATTGACAGATGGATTTCAGTCACGTCTGGCTGAAGACGAAAATTTTAGCGCTAGCAGGGAGGCAACCCATGCAATTTGTTGTAATTTCTATTTTTATATTTTATGTATACATGTTGTAGAGTTTTAATTTTGTGTGTTATTTTTGTAGGGAAAAGCACAAACTGAGCATTTTAAGACAGAAGGAATGGTATTTGGCAAATATAAGAGATAATTCATTAGCGATGGCTGAGTAAGGAATGGATTCTTGAGACGCATCCTAATGAATTTATACTAAGTGAGTGGCTTATTGTGTACACAATTTCGTTGCCTTAATTATTGTTTTGATTTGCTTTTCCGTTTTTATTTCCTTTATTTTCGCCGACAAGATCTAAACTTTTTAATTTTTTCACGATTTATTTTAACGTTCATCTAATAATTGTCATTTGGCAGGTACTAGTGCTACTATTACTCACCCATTTTCAGGTTCTATAAATTCAACTCTACATTTCTTTCTTCGACAGATTCATATATACATTCAAATAAGAGAAAGAAAATTGAAGCAACTTCACAACAGCGAGTCAAGCGAATTTGTGTTTTCTATAGATCCAATTCTGGTAATGAACCAGAATTCATTGAGGCTGCAAAGGAATTGGGGAGAGTCATAGCAGAGAAAAATATGCACCTAGTATATGGCGGTGGAAATCTTAGAATGATGGGAAGCATTTCAAAAGTCGTTCAGGAAGGTGGCAGTCATGTTTTGGGAATCATTCCAAAACCTTTGGCAGACGAACAATTAATTGGACCAACAAATGGAGATGAACGCATTGTATCGGTATGTCTGAACAAATCCATGAAATGATCAATACTGCGGATGCGTTTATTGCGTTACCAGGTGGGCTTGGAACATTTGAAGAAATATTCATCATAGCATCATGGGCACACTTAAACATTCATCGGAAGCCCATTGGGTTACTTAACATTGAGCATTTCTTCGATTTTCTGTTTGTATTTCTTGCGGAAGCCAAAAGACATGAGTTCATCACAAAATCTGTTCAAGATATTTTCCTGACTACTACAAAGGCCGAAGAATTAATTGACCAAATCCTAGCCTTTGAACCAAAACTCGACCCCATTCTTTCCAAGTTGAACTGGTCAGATAGCAATCGTGGTAAGAAGAGTAAATTGGACATAGATCTTAATCAGTAATTTTTCTATATTACAGCTAACCAGGTACTACCTTCTAAAATTTTCTTCTACTGTATAAGACATTGGGGACAATGTCTCATTTAGGTTTGGGGGAGGGAATTAGTTGATCAGTACCTTGTTTTTAGTTGTGTGTTGTTTTATTTTTAGTCCAAAATTTTTTTCGAAAAATACAAAAAATTTGAAATTTTTTCAAAAATTACAAAAATATTTTGTGTTTTTGTGTTTTTTATTTTGATTAAAAATGTGAAGTTGGTAAGAGATAGCTGAGTAAGGAGTTTCCACTCCTGAGACGTATTTCAAACCTATTTCGAAACAAGTTAATTTTTGTTTATTTCATTTTAAATTATTTAATTTGTAAATTCTCCATAAAACGGACTAAAATGGATCTTCATATGCTCAGTTGACAGGTATTATCAACATACATGGAAACATACAGACATGAGCTATAATTGAAAAGTTTGTAATATTCAGTGCTCTAGTTTAAATGGAGGAAGCATCTCAGAAAGTGATGGAGTAAAAAAAAAAAATATTCGAGATCTGAGTTATTAAGTCTTTAAGGGTGTCTTAACACCCAGTTCCCTAAAGCCAACTGGTTTGGGAGTCACTGGCCAAAAGCTCGCTACATGGATCGAGGATGTTCCAAAATATATATATCTAAAGTCTGAGTAATTAAGTCCGTAGGGGTGTCTTAACACCTGGTGCCCTAAAGCCAACTTGTTTGGGAGCCACCGACCTAAACCTCGCTACACAGATGAAAGATATTGTATATAAATAAAAATATATATATATAAAAAAATCAGAAAAAAATCAGAAAAATCATTCCATTACCATAAAAAAAAGGTGTGAAATCTGATAGAACTTTAGGACAAAAATATTACTCTCTTATCAACTACACTTGTGACTGTTGTGGGCAAAAATGAGATTGATTAATACTTTGTTGGCTGTGTATATGGAGAATGGTAAATATAATCGGAGAATTTACTTATTCGGAAATTTAGAAAGAAACAAAACAACTAGTAACTTGGAGTAGAAGTTTCACCTGATTAGTCACTAACTTTCTTTATTCTTTTTTCTCTTGTCTTTTTGCTTTTGTGTGCATTAGTTTTACTACATTTTTACTTTTTGTAAAATGTTTGTGGGTATCATTGCTGTAAACCCTCACGAGACTACAACTCGTCCACTAGGGACACCTAGGGGTTTAAAGGCTTGTTGCATACGCTAAATGCAACTGTGATCCCTACGAAAGTGGCTTAGTTTAATTTTTTTTTTTTTTTGTTTTGCTCGAGGACTAGCAAAATGCTAGGTTTGGGGTGTGATGAGCGGAAAATATATCAATATTTACCGCCCCTTTAACTTAATATTTTGCTTAGTTTCTCAGGTTTGATGAACGTTTTGATGTGTTTTAGTTTATTTTGCAGCTAAAATAAGATCGGGTCTCAATGAAATCATTTAGGACGAAATATGGGTCAAATAAGGGCAATTATTGGACTTGATATTTTAATTTTGGAGATTGGAAACTTGAAAGGGCATTTTTGACAAAGTGCAGTTTTGGAAATTCCAGTTTTGCACATCTATCGTATTTTGGGCATAACGTTTTACTCTAATATCGGATTGAGCTAATTCAAGTGCCAGATTAAAGAAAACTCAAAGATCTACAACTTTGAAAGATAAAATATTTTTGAATTCGGAAGATTTCATGACCGAAGATGATGAACCATCCATAAGTTTGTTGTGTGTAATTATTAAAGTCATTTTCAATCATTTTCAAAGCAAATAAATAAATTAATAAATAAATAATAAAATTATCAAATCATCACCAAACATGATAAGCAATTAGTGGAGCAATTAATAATTGGATTTGGTGGAGTAATTAGTGGAGAAATTAATAATGGATTTGGTGGAGAATTTGATGGATGATTTGATGGAGGTAAAATTTTGCCTTTAAATACCAAGCCATTTCATTTGTAAAATTCATACTTTCTTCTTTGAAATTCCTAAAGAATAAATAAGAAAATTGTATCTTGTTTGTTTATTTACAGCTTTCAGTAATTAATTTCCGCTTTCGCGCTTTCGCGCTTTCTTTTCTTTATTTTTCAGTTTTTACTTTCCGTAATTTACTTTTACGCACAATCCTTTCCTTTCTTTACTTTTGCAGTTTTTATTTTTCAAGCAATGAGGAGGTAATTCCCCTTTGCTGGGGTGAAAGGTAAAGCTTTTATTATTGCTATTTAGATTAATCTCCCTTAATTATAATATATAAACTATTTAAAACTTGACTTAATGAGGATATCGCTATATTGGCCGGTTGGTAATTAATTATAAATTGGTTTTAACCTGACTAAGTATGGATACCGCCTGGTTGGTCGGTTAGTAATTAAATATTAATTTGACTTAATCAGGATACTGCCTTTATGGCTGGTTGGTAATTATCACGTAAAGTTAATATATTATATTAAGGGAGATATCTAAAATAGTAGTAATAAAAGGATCCTCTAACCCCATCATTTTCTTTTATTGTACTTTTACTTTATTTAATTTTAGTAATTTACTTTTCAGCAATTTACTCTTCAGCAATTTACTTTCAGTAATTTACTTTCATTTTTTTTTTCTTTTTACTTTTTACTTTTACTTTTTACTTTTTTACTTTTCAGCAATTTACTTTCAGTATTAATTTTAGTATTTTACTTTATGTCTTTTACTTTTAAGTCTTTACTAGCCCTAATTATGTGTTAGTTATCTGGGGTTGTGATGAATTCTAATATCACCGGGTTATAAGGGGTTATTTTATAGTTTGGGTAATTTAAAGGTTTACTTATTAAGTCTTAAGCTTAATGCTTCTTGTTGTCTGATCACCAATAAGATTGATCTGGTAAATCTAAAATGAACTAGACATAGGGATTTTAGGTTTCAACCTTAAACTTAATAGCCCACGATCTTCCTTGAGGATAGATAACCCTTTAATAGATTTCCTTACAGGATAGACATATACCTGTTGGGCGGGGGTAGCCATAATTGGAACCTAAACTTAATGAATCCAGATAATTTGGTTGACATAGACATACGGTTCAATTGGGTTAAACTGGGTATTTACGTCTGACCATCGACAGAGGCTTTCGCATAATTTCATGTTCCAGGTTAGTAAACCAATTTATTACACAAACATAAAATAATCACTTCATCTTTTAAAAGATATTAGAAAGATTCACAACCCTAGATTTTTGTGTCTTTTGTTATTTTCCTTAGTATTTTCTTTTGTTTATTTTAATTAAGGAAAACCACATTCCACCAATCAAACAATCATTCTCTTCTCCATTTAATTAGATATTTGTAAATAAATATATTCAACAATTAATAACAACATTAGGAATTAAGTCCTCGTGGGATCGATATTTTTATACTACTTGAACGATACGTGCGCTTGCGTTATACGTGTGTGTTTACACCGGTCACTTTCACCGATTATAGTATGGGAATGTTATTACCGAGAAGCAATACATCATCAACATAAGGACAATGAATGTCAGTGCGCTTCCACTAACCCTCTTATATACACAAGAATCATCTTCGTTTTGAATTAAATCATATATCATTATGATTACATCAAAATGATGGTTCCAAGAATTCAATGCTTGCTTCAATCCATAAATGGATTAATTTAACTTGCAAGCCTTATTTGTATGTTTTGGCACGACAAAACCATCAGGATGTTGCATACAAACATCCTCCAAAAGGATTTCGTTAAGGAAAGAGGTTTTGGCGTCTAGTTGCCATATTTCATAATCGAAATATGCAGCATTAGCAAGCATTATCCGAATGGATTTAATCATGGCAACAGGTTAAAAAGTTTCATCGTAGTCGACACTATGCCTTTGATGATACCCTTTATGTACAAGCCTAGCTGCATACATTTGTATGTTTACATCCATGTTTGTTTTCCTTGAAGACCCATTTAGTACCAATAGACACAATGTCTTCTGGTACATCAACTAGTATCCAAACATGGTTCATATACATGGAATCCATTTCGGACTTCATGGCACTTTGCCATAAAAGGAGTCGATACCTTGTATCACTTCCTCATACGTAGTCGGTCCATCTTCCTCAACAAGATTAATATCTTCATGAGGTGTGATCAAAAACCCATACCTCCCAGGTTGTTTTCGGCCTCTCTCCGACATACGTGATTCTTGTGTATTCGAAGATTATGATACAGTTTCATCCCTGATGAACTGTTCATGTTCTGTAAGGGATCAGCGCCTGGAATAGTATCACTCTGATTTTTATCGAGTTTTACTTTCCTCCTACTTACCACTGCATATAGGAATTCCTCTTAGGAAAACCGCATGGAGAGCAACAAATACATTGTTCTCTTGTGAGTTGAATAAGTACTATACTTTGGTTTCCCTAGGATAACCTACAAATAGGCACTTATCTAATTTAGGTTCTAGTTTGGTATCATCCAAACATTTAGAGTATGCTCATCATTCCCAAATCTTCAGGAATGAGAAACCCGATTTCTTTCATGTCCATATCTAATATGAATTCGGTCGAACAGATTTTTCATGGAACCTTATTCAAAATAAGTATTGCACTGTTTAATGCGTATCCTTAAAAGGAAATTGGTAGCTCAGAGAGACTCATCATTAACCTTACCATGTCTAACTAAGTTCAGTTTCTCCGTTCGGTCACACCGTCCAACTGAGGTGTTCTGGGAGGAGTCCACTGTGGAATAATACCATACTCTTTCAAGTAATCTTGAAACTCATATGTTTAAGTATTTTACACTATGGTCCAACCGTAATGTTTTTAATACTTTTATCGGTCTGTTTTCTTACTTCGTGTCGAAACTCTTTCAAGTTCTCAAAAGTTTCCAACTTGTGTTTCATAAGATACACATAACCATAACGCGATGCCACATCCGTAAAGGTTACGAAGTATTCATATCCACCTCTAGCATAGCTAGACATGGGCCCACTTACGTCACTATGAACGAGGGCTAACATATCGGTGGCTCATGCACATTTACCATGTAAAAGGTGTTTTAGGCACTTTGCCTAATAAACAAGATTCGCATACATCATTTGAATTAGGATCAAATCCATCCTAGTATCCATTCTTCGAAAGTGTGGATATACGAGTCATGTTAATGTGTCTCATACAACAATGCCACAAATAAGTCTCATCTGATTTACTCAGTTTGAGCCTTTTGTTTGTCATGTTATATGTTTGAAATTCATTTATATTCAAAATATAAAGACGGTTATTCACATCTAATGTGTATATCTCAAAATCATCTTTATAAACAAAACACCTAGTGTTTCGGAACATAAAGGTATACCCCCAACAGGTTAAACTAGATACAAAGATAATATTCTTAGTCAAACTAGGTACATTATAACAGTCTCCTAATTTAAGTACATGCCCCAATGGCAGTTCCAAAACTTAGGTTCCTACGGCCAAAACATTGACTCTCGTCCCGTTTTCAACTCACAGGTCGATCTCATCTGAAGCCAGTCTCCTACTAATCAGCAGATTCTGCATATCAATACATATATTTATGTACCACATCTAGTATCAAAATCCAATTCTTAAAACTAATAGTGGACATGTTTATAACAAACATACCTGAAGCCGGAGCTTTGCCCATCTTCACTTCCTTCAAGTCTGCCTTATCCATACGACAGTCACGCTTCTAGTGACCTCGTTTGCCACAGCTTAGGCAGACATCTTGGGATATGTCATTTGTCTTCCCAGAAGACTGTGATGATTTAGCCTTTCCCTTTTCTTCACACCCCCAGAAGCCTTCGGCCAAGCCTTGGCCTTCTAGGATGTCGAAGTAAAATGTGTATTGCGCTTCTTGCCCTTTTAGAAGCTCTGGCTCTGCCTCCTTGAGCATATCCATTAACTCTCCAAGAGTTTTCTCTTGGTTCATGATGAACTCGCCCAGCAATTGGGCAGAGACTGTAAGATCAAATCTATATAAGTCTCGGCCTCGTAGGTAATCCCAGCTAACCTAGCTGTTCGATGTCAGCAATCATCTATGACACCTAGTGCTCGACAGATGTACCCTCTGACATACGCGAGCGAAAGAGAAACTTTTGCAATGCTTACTTCTAAGATCTAAGAATAGATATATGAAGATCCTCCAATTTCAACATCATGGTATAAGGATCTAATCCTTAGTTCTGACGATGAAATTAAAGAGTCATTGCAAAAAGCATAACAGATTGAGCACTAAAGTTATCATCACGATGAATCTTCCTAAGCTCATGCTCTATTATTAACTCAACTCCGGGCTTAGGCTCGAGAGGTCATTCTATGAAATAGAGTAACTTCTCAATTCCCAGGACTATCCTGAGATTCATTTCCCAATCTGAAAATTTACGCCGTTAAAGACATTTTCACCCAGGATTATGTCTTTTGACGCAAATCTTTCAGGTCATCTTGATTGCTATAGTCCAACTATCTAATCAATGATTTCGGGTACAATCTAATGTAATGATTACTATAGTCTAACTATATAATTAACTACAATTTGATTGGTTACTTTCAAATGTATTGATTACTATAGTCCAACTATATAACCAACTACAAATGAAGTAGTTTGAATATAGTCCAACTGTTCAATTAAAACAACAATTGAATATTAGTCCAACTAATATATTTATATATAATTAATGACGAAAAATAAAATGAGCACGTATTGGCAATGAAATTGCAAATTTAATACGTGCCTCCCACTATTTTTCGGCGAGCCTCTAACCCTCTGTGGAGTACTCGGGAAACCTAGTTTCCTAGTGGGCTAGGATCCTGTTAAGCACACAACCTTGACTTTGGCCAAAAAGCTGTATGAAACTTAACTAGGTAGATCTCTAAGATCAATTGGATCTCATCCAATTCCTAGATCCAGTAGGTGGACCTCCAAGTCTGAAACATATATCCAATATATGTAAATATATCCAATATATTTCAAAATTTGTTTCTTCTGAATCAACTAAGCCTTGGCTTTGGCTCAACAAACTTAATGATTCCAATTATGCGTGACCCATTGACAGTGGGAAAGCTTCGTAATCGAAGTTGATGAACTAGAAGTGACCTTGACTTTGGCCAACAAGTCACAACCGCCCAAGACATACGATATAGAACAAAGCTTACGCAGTTCAAACACATCCGCGATGGACAAAGGTCTTGAATTTGGCCAACAAACCAATGCCAATCTTGGATCTTGAGAGAGAACCACTCAATTGAGGGAAAAACGCTTAATATTTGAGTGAGGGTTTTTCGCGTAAATTGGCAACTAATTTATTATCTTTAATTAGGTCTCATCATACACCCTTAAACATGCATTCTAAAAGCATAATAAGGCGCGATAAAATTTAATAATGATATGCGGATGGATATATAACAAATTGTTCCTAGAACAAATCTCTCCATTTCCTCTCTCCCGCTAGCACAAACTTTTACCCAATTACATAACACTAAAAGAAACCTCATTTACATTGAGTGGAATTGGTGAGAAGAGAAATACAAAGAGATAAAGAGATAATAGGCTGGACACGCAGGTCCAATTTAATAAATAAGTACCATACTTACAATAATTTCCAAAATTGCTCTGACCCTTCTAATATCCATCTGATATACATTATTCATATAATATATCCAAGTATTCACACAAAGAATGTTATCAATCAATCTAATCCAATTAATTAATCTTTGATTAATGACCATCCAATGTTCAAACAACGATTTGATTTGCGCGAGTCAAACTCGTTTAAGAATAAATGCTCAAAGTATGTATTCTTGAATTATATGGAATTATAATTTTAAATCCAATTTAAATTGTATCCAATAATAATTCATATTTAATTTCAAATTAAATAATTACACTTATTTTAGTGCCTTTTAGACTTAGATTCTAAATCCAATCTTAATAGGTCTCAAAGGCCCAATTAGTATCTAATATTATTCAATTAAAGTCCAATGGGCTTTAAATTAATTCTTAAGGCATGGGCTTTGGCCAATATGGGTCAAACCCAAGATGCCAAGGCCAAATTAGGAATCACCATTTGCCATAAAATCAATTTAGGCCCATTAGGCCCAATTGAATTATTAAAGGCCCAATGTCATATTTTAGACTTTATGGAAATGGTTTAGGCCCAAATATGATCCAAGACCAAAATTTGGCCCAACCAAACCCATTAGCCCAAATACAACAAATTAGATTAATATATCATTCCAAATTACATATTAATCCATTTCAAGTGTAATTAACACAATTAATTAATTAATCTAGTATTTCTAAAACACTAATTAATCTAATTAATCTAATTAATCATGCTTAACATTTTAATTTATGTCCAACACAAATTAAAGCACAATCAATCCATTCCAACATGCTAGGCTCACGGCATGGCAAGGAATTTGTCACGCAACTTGATTTCAATCCAATTAAATCAACATTTATCATACATATCATGCCAACAACACATTCAATATGTCAAATTTCAAAAATCACCATGAGCACATCTAGGGTTATATTCGGCAAAGGTATAGATTTTAGGGAAAATTAATTTAATTAATTTTACACAAATCTAATGATGCACAAATCCAATTCAACATCATATAAACTTAACCAAACATCCAATTTTGCATTTTCATGCTCCAAGCAAAAATACCCAAATTAAAGTTTAAGAACCCTAGAATCAAATCATGCTTAGAAACCGCTCTGATACCATTGTTAGTGTCCTAGACATGCCACGGGATCTCTAAGGAATGATTTGTGTGTGAATAATCTAAAGTAAGTTGCGAAAATTACTTACAAAGATTGGTAGAAGTTCAAAACTTTTCATGGATGATGGAAGCTCCAAGTCCTCTTTGTTGTTCCAAACTCATGGGTGAGTCTTCCTATCACCTTCCTTTGACTCCTTAAAGTGCTAGTTTACTTGAATTTTGCAACAAAATTCCATGGGAGAGACAATGAAGCTCACGGCAATGAGTAAAAATGGAGAAGAAAGAGTTACTGTGAATAGTAACCTTATGCCACATCCAAAGTTGACTTGGTTTAAATATTAAGGTTGAGTGTTGAATTTGGTTTGAGTGTATTTAAGTAAAGCCAAGCTTTCTTTCAATAAATCAAATCCATGAAATAAGACTAACCACTTCCATCACATGTCTAACATGTTGATGTAAGTGAAGTGGGTCCCACCACTTTTAAATTCGAAATTTAAGTCAGCTAACTCAACATGCAACTTCGCTCGGGCCGAGTTCGTTTAATTATGAATAAATGAATTTTCCGTTGCGACGCAATTAAATCCAATTTAATTAAATAATAATGGCTAGCAAAATTATTATAAAAGTCGCTTGCAAATTAATTCTAAATTAATTTATTTGCCCGAATTAAAATCCAATTTTAATTCCGCTTTGAAATCCGATTTCATTTCATATATCCAATATATTATTTAATCAATTAATTCCAATTAATCGTTCTCTCTCTTCTATCCGAATTTTATCCTAGATAAATTCTTGTCGCAATTAATCCTAGATTAATTTTCTCTCTCTCATAATTAATCCTAGATTAATTCTGTTTGAGTCAATTGTCATCAGTGAATCTTTGGGAGGTGACCCAAGAGATCCCTGGATATGTTGGCATTAAATGCGGTCATCGGACTATCTGAACACGTGCGTACCTCGTACCACGTTCTTACCGATTTACAAGACATGGTTGGCTTCTAGCAAAGCACCGTGCCTACCCGATTCTCCAGAAATATTCTTTTAGGGAATACAATATCTTTATCAAGCATAGTATATATAGTATTGCGTATTACAATCCAGTATCGGATGTCACATGCTAGGCTTGGGGCTAGAGTTGTGTATGCCCCGTACGAAGCATATATCGGATCACTAGTAACTATTCTCTTTATGATCAGAAAGTCATGACCTAGTCCTACTTTCCCGATGGCTATAGCACTATAGAGTACCAGTTCCGTATCCATGCATGATCATCATCTCCATATGACTGAAGTGATACTTCCATCTTGACATCACACCCAATACACTACGATTCTCAGTAAACCTAGAAGAGGCGTACATAGAACCTGTTAAAGCCACGGACGACCAAAACCAAAGTATACTGATTTTCGCAAGTATTATCAATGCGAGTCTCAGGTTAAGACCATATACACCTACCCTGATTCGGATTCCCATAGACACATAGTCATACTACCAATGGGATTCCGAGAGGTCTATCCAGAGCGAAGCTGATCCCGTACCATCGACAAACAAAACCTCCTATCACACTTGCATAAGTATCCAATACCTAAATATATATGAGAACAATGCCGTTAAGCTTCCATAACGCGCACAAGTATAATACTAGCCTATTCCGCATTATCGATGTCCAGTCTCGATAATACTACGACTAGGTATATTTAATGATTAAACCTTACGTGGATTAATATTGTCTCACATCTTATTAATCTGGTACTAATCATATGGACTTTTATCATTTATATATCCAGGTAATCCAATTACAAATGACAAAAGAGCAATTTCCTTTGTCACATAACTAATTTTGTACAAGAACACCATGTTATTTACAAAATAGTGATGGTATGGGTCATAATTATCCAACACCATTGGTATTATGACTATGTGTCTATGGGAATCCAAATCAGGGTAGGTGTATGTGGTCTTAACCTGAGACTTGTATCGCTAATACTTACGACAATCAGTATAATTTGGTTTTGGTCGTCCGGAGCTTTAACAGGTTCTTTGTAAGCCTTTTCTAGGTATACTAAGAATCGTAGTGTATTGGGTGTGATGTCAAGATGGAACTATCACTTCAGTCATATGGAGAGGATGATCACGCAAGGATACAGAACTAGTACTCTTAAATGTTATAGCTATCGGGATAGTATGACTAGGTCATGATTATCTGATTACAGAGACTAGTTACTAGTGATCCGATATATGCTTCGTACGGGGCATGCACAATTCCAGCCCTAGGCCTAGCATATGACATCCGATACTAGATCGTAATATGCAATATATAGTATACTACGCCTGATATAGATTATATATATTCGATGTTGAATATATTTCTGGATAATTGGGTAGGCTCGGTGCTTTGCTAGAAGCCAACCATGTCTTATAAATTGGTAAGAACGTGGTACCGGGTACGCACGTGTCGGATAGTCCGACAACCGCATTTACTGCCAACTTATCCAGGAATCTCTTGGGTCACTTCCAAAAGATTCACTGATGACATTTGACTCGAACAGAATTAATCTGGGATTAATTATGAGAGAGAAAATTAATCTGGGATTAATTACGGCAAGAATTAATCCGGAATTAATTCTTCGAGAAGGGAGAACGCGATTAATTTGGAATTAATCGGAAAAATAAATTTAATAGTTAAATTGGATTTTTCTATTTAATTTATTTAATTGGGCTAAAATAATATATCAGATATATTAATTGAAATTGGATTTCAATACGGAATTAAAATTGGATTTTAATTCAAACGAACGAATTAATTTATAATTAATTCATAAGTGACTTCCGTAATAATTTTACTAGGTATTATTATTTAATTACGTAGCGACGGAAAATTCGTTTAGTCGGATTAAACGAACCGGGCCCAAAGTGTGTAGTGTAAGCCAACTTGAATTTTGAATTCAAAGTGGTGGGACCCACTAACTTACATCAACATGTCACATGTGTGATGGAAGTTTTTGGTTGCATTTAATGCAATTTTACACACATCTAAAGCTTCTTGGACAAGCTTTGTATCATAACATATTGAATTTTGGAAAGTGAAAATACATCTCTCTTTTTTCTTCTCCCTTGGCCGAAACTTGCAACTCTTAGAGGGTAAAATTTTCTTTCAAATTTTGATCAAAGTTAGCACTTTGGGAGTCTTTAAAGGTAATAGGGAAACTCACCCAAGAGTTTGGAACTCAAAAGGAGGGCTTTGAACTTCTACGACAAAGAAAAAAGTATTGAACTTCATCCAATCATTGTAAGTTTTTCCGCAACTTTCTTTGATTTTATTCACACAAAAATCTTGCTTAGAGATCTTTGGCATGTCTAGGACACTAACATGTGAGACTTGATTGGTGTTGTAGAGATTGGATTAAAGTGTTGGATTGTGTTAATTTTGGTTATTTTGTTTAATTTGATTAATTGAGAAATTAGGATTTTAAACCTAAATCAAAATTGAGGATTTTCATATATATGTTGTATTTTGATACATATGAGATGTATAAATTATTTTGGCAGTGATTGAAAATCACCTAAACTTATATTTGACAATTTATTACCAAAATGATCAAAATGAAAAATATTTGGGGCTCACGACAATAAGCAAAAATATGGAAAAAAATTCTAGGTTTCATTTTAATGTATATAAGATGTAAAAATCATTTTGGTAGTGATTGGATATCACATAATCTTGTATTTGACAAATTAGGACCAAAATGAGCAAAATGAAAACTTTTTGGGGCATTTCCGTAATTATGGAAAATCTGGAAAATTTTTTAGATTTCTGTTTTTATTGTATATTTGATGTACGAATAATTTTGGTTGTGATTGGAAATTACCTAAGCTTGTTTTGAACAACTTAAGACTAAAATGATTAAAATTGAAAGTTTTGGGGTTGTATGGTAATTTACTGAAATAATGATTTATGTGTTAAAAAATTTTGTGTTTGAGTATTGAGTGATTAAAATAAATAAGTTTATTTTAATTACCCAATAAAAATTAAAGAAATGAGAAAATTTGATTTTCCCGCATTCTGCTGCGTAACCAGTGTATTTTTCTCAAAACCCCAACAAAATGGTATCAGAGCGAGTCTGATTCTTGACCCATGATATGATTAGCCCTTTAAATTTTACATTTAGTATAATCCTTACTTAATGAATGCATATGTTATTTAATTTGATTAAATAAAAGTGTATGACACTTTATGGAAAATCCTCATTAAATAAGGCATTGAAGTAACTTGTATTAGAAATACTTGTTTCTTGGTTCGTCTTGTCAATAAGGATATAATAAATTTTTATGGCTATATCCGAGAACGTACCAAAGCATTGAGGGTACAGTCGATAGAAATCTATTTATACCGGATGTATATTGATACTAGATAAATTCAAGTGAAAATGGATTCCTAAACGTGCCACCGCTGTCAGGACTACATTGGTAGCTTGAGTTTGTCATTTACAAGTGAAGCCTTGATACGCCTCCTGTGAACGTGCCAAAGCTGTCACAACAAGAAACAATCAGAACAAAAATCAGGAGTCACTATGAGTGTGATTGACAATGAGTTGTCTACCTATGAATATACACAGGCGAGAACGTGCCAAAGCTGTGAGTCGAAATATATTCATGGGGTCCACCTCTCACTATGGAATTTAATTTAATCATTGCATTCCCGTTTTTCCTTGGGGATTACGGTATTACGTAAATTAGTGGGAGGCACTACTTGGTTTAAGAATTCCATAACTAAGGCGGTGAGTAATATTATGAAAATTGCTGCTTACGTTTCCTTTATTCTATTATGTTGATAGAAGTAAACTTCTAATCCACTACATGCATTTATTTATATATGTTTTCTGACATGACTTATGGTTGCTGTTTTCTAGAATAGGTTCTAGATAGACATGGATATTGTTATATTAGTCTAAACCATCGGGAACTGTTATTCCAATTTTCTAGGAAAATTAAGATGGTTAGTGACTTAGTTACTAAGTCACGATAGGCAATCTAAATGGATATCCATTTTAGGATATAATGGACTAGAGAGAATAATTTTCTTGTGCAGTAAAAATTGACATGAATTGGTTCATGTTTCGAGATTTTTTTACTGGCATTAAGAAATCCCCATTAGGTGTTTGTTTATCTGATAATGACATTTCTTGGCTTTAATGACCTTTAGAGATATTGTGTCTGACATAGTTTGCTAATCAATTATTTGCAATTGTTGTGAATAGTTGAACGTAAATTATATAGCTTAAAAAATTATATGTGTATAGTTGTGAGTAGAGAATATCGATTATCACAATATGACAATTATAGCTATTGAATATCAGATCTCCCGTCTAGTTATTTAAAATTGTTATTTAATGATTGTTTTGATATATGATATCAGAACTTGCGACTATTGGATAGTTAATTGTTCTTTATAAACAATTGTTAAATATTTTTATATGACTAGTAGTATCATTGATGAAGAGATAAACATTAAGAATAATATTCGGTAAAGTAAATAATTTAGTACAATGCTTTATGAGATTTTATCACTTAAGTATTAGATGTTTATTCTATATGGTAAAGGATGGTCTGATATGAGATCACACTGCATATCCTCATCCATTTAATGAATATTGTATACATGAATGTGATTAAATCTCATTTAATCAATGATTGTCATTGTAGCATGAGATTTATTAAAATAATACAATGGATGTATGTAGTTTAATGAATTATAAATACCTTGGATATTTTTCTTTACTTCATAACTTAGTTAATGAGTTGTCATGACTTAGTTACGTGTTTCTAAAAGAATACATATTGAATGTCTTGAATGGTTCAAGAACTTTCAATATGTTTTTGATGAAACACGGATAGAATATTTTGACTAGTTCAAAGATATTCGATCTGAAGTTTTTGAAAACTGTATCTTTAAAATTCATTGTGAGTCTTTGAATTATTTAAAGATGTTTGATACAATCAAACATATGAATTTATGGCAATTAGTTCTAATATTATTTAAAGAATATGATTCTTTCTCAATATTATTTTCTACGATTCCATCGTGATGGAATTGGACAGTGGGAGGAGTAAAATCTTATATGATTTGATTCGTTTAATATTGAATATTACCGAATTAATTTCAATACTATTGGGGTTATGCTCTCGTAACACTATATTCATCATTTTAATTAATGTTCCATTAGTCTCTACAGTTACGTATTTGATATGCATAAGTAGAAAATTTGAATCTTGAAAAGTTTGAGATTTGAATCTTTCTTTTGTATAATGGTTATATAATTAGAAGTACTTGTGCCTCGGAGGTACAAGTAAAAGTTTATCATTTATCCTATTTAATAGAATATTATATTCTATTTGATAGAATATCTTTTCTACGATCCCTGGTAATAAAATTATTTTATTACTTAGTGTGTAACATCAGATGTTGACCAATGTAGAAAAGACTTGACTTATTGAAGTCAAATGTGAGAGTGATAAACTATAAATGGAACTGCATAATTAATAAGATGAAAAGACCCTAAGACATCTTTCGTATAAGTTCAATAGGATGTCAGAATCATTTACACAGTATTTGATACTTAATGGTTCTGTTGTTTTCTTATCGAAGAAAATTATCCTATAACTTATAGTGGGAGCGATATTTGATATCTATTCCGGAAGTTAGATTAGACCATAGATCTAAGATTGTTCATTGCTTACTACGATCAAGTTTTGAACTTGATTAAGCTTTTGTTATGAATCATTCATAAAATATGCATCAGAATTGCGTAGCGAACGCAAAGTGAGCTTATTAAAGGTTTGACCTTTATCGTATGATAATGATAAATGTAACACTCAGCAATCTATTGTAGATCCTGAGGAATCTTGTTTCGAGTCGCACTAATTGAACAACTAAAGATCTGTTGAATAATGTTGATATTAAACTGTATATTTTAGCTAAGAATGCAAAATGGTGTTTCTGAATGGTTTCTTCAGATAAGATATCCGTTGTGATTTCTTAGTTTGAAGAGTTCATTTTGAAATGGCCCGAGAGTTTGTGTTCTGCTAAGATCACAGTTGGGTATACTAGCTTATCGAGTCTATTGTAGACTCGGGTGAGCCTTTCGGAAATCCGTGTTCTCTAATTTGATATCAGTCAGATTATCTGATTTTATCAAAGTATAAAGAATGCATATATAATAGTAGGGTTAGTGGGAGCATATAAATTTCTTTCTAGTGTTATATATCCTAATGACATTATCATTATTAATGTAATAATGAGATGTTTACAAGGTAAAAGGTTTACCTAAGTCTTATTTTCTTCATGAAAGCGGTGAGAATAGTCTCTATTATATTCAATATAAAATTTTATATATGATATAAACTTGTGAGATACTCTCATTAGTCGTGCATTAGATATGATCTAATATAGGACACATCAAGACTATCTATATGACAGTTAATGTAACTGTTTGACAATTATTATAACTGTTTATCAGTTAGTGTGTCTCTTTTAATCTTGTATTTGACAAATTATGACCAAAATGAACAAAATGCAAACTTTAGGGGTATTTCCGTAATTATGAAAAATCTGGAAAAATTTTCAGATTTCTGTTTTTAATGTATATTTGTTGTACAAATCATTTTGGTTGTGATTGGAAATCACCTAAGCTTGTTTTGAACAACTTAGGACTAAAATGTTTAGAATGGAAAG
This sequence comes from Zanthoxylum bungeanum, assembly GCA_019454045.1. Classification (NCBI taxonomy): domain Eukaryota; kingdom Viridiplantae; phylum Streptophyta; class Magnoliopsida; order Sapindales; family Rutaceae; genus Zanthoxylum; species Zanthoxylum bungeanum. Next base: position 11,169 of record SKCR01036852.1, on the reverse strand, counting down.
TTTTGGGGTTGTATGGTAATTTACTGAAATAATGATTTTTGTGTTAAAAATTTTTGTGTTTGAGTATTTAGTGATTAAAATAAATAAGTTTATTTTAATTACCCAAGAAAAATTAAGGAAATGGGAACATTTGATTTTCCCGCATTCCGCTGTGTAACCCTAGTATTTTACCTAATACCCAAACAAATATTACTCGGTCAAATCTCATAACCCTTATCGGACCCAATAAATTAATCATGAGACTACATTTCTTCTAAAATTAGGCCCTTATATCATCTCCAATATTTTTCACTACCCCTCGGAAAAATTTGACCCAAGTCACTAAATTACTACTCTAATTGAGTTATGAAATTTCGAGTCGTTACAAATTCTCCCTCCCTTAAAAATGATTCTTCCCAAATCTAATTGCTAAAATATGGAACATACCTTCTGTAAATAATTGAGGATATTGTTCTTTCATGATAACTTTTGGCTCCCAAGTCGTCTTTTGACCCTTGTAGTGCTGCCAAACATCATTAACTGAGGGAATCCACCTTGATCGTAACTTCCTTGTCTCTCTACCCACTATTGCTACTGGCTGTTCGAAATATGATAGATTTTGACGGATATCCACTGTCTGAGGTTCTAAAACATAAGATTCATCGTATAATTATTTCCGCAGCATAGATACATGAAACATCAGATGTATCTTATCCATACTAGGTGGAAGTGCCAACTCATATGCTCTCCCTCCAACTCTACGAAGTATCTGAAACGGCCCAATGTACCTAGGGCTGAGCTTGTCCCTCTTTCCAAATCTCATAACTCCCTTAAAAGGAGATACCTTCAAGAACCCCGAGTCACCTACTTGAAACTCCAGATCTTTCCTCCGGTGATCCGCATAATGTTTCTGGTGACTTTCAGCTGTTTTCATTCTTTCTCTAATTAACTTCACCTTGTCCACCACATCTTGTACCAAATCAGGTCCAAGCAACTTATGTTCCCCAGTTTCAAACCATTCCACTGAGGACTTACATTTTCGACCATATAAGGCTTCGAAATGAGCCATTTGAATACTTGTCTAGTAGCTGTTGTTATAAGCCAACTTTATAAGTGGTAAATGTTTGTCCCAACTACCTTCAAAATCTATCACACAGGCTCGTAACATGCCCTCCTGAGTTTGAATAGTTTGTTCTATTTTTCCATCTGTTTGAGGGTGAAACGCCGTACTGAAATGTAACTGGGAACCCAGGGCTTCTTGGAATGATTGCCAAAACTTGGATGTAAACTGAGAACCTCGATCAGAGATTATTGAGACAGGTATTCCATGCAATGATACTACCTTATCCAAATGCAGCCTGGCATACTGAGCTGCTGAATAATTAGTCTTTACGGGCAGAATGTACGTATTTCGTCAACCTGTCTACAATCACCCAAATGGAATCATATCCTTTCGAGGTACGAGGAAGCCTAACTACCAAATCCATAGTAATATTCTCCCACTTCCATTCAGGAACTCCCAAACTTTGAAGTTTCCCTGCCGGTCTCTGATGCTCCGTTTTAACCTGCTGACAAGTGAGGCATTTTGCAACAAACTCCACTACATCTGTTTTCATACCATCGCACCAATAGAGATATTTTAGATCATGGTATATCTTAGTAATTCCAGGATGCATAGTATAGGATGAGGTGTGGTCTTTCTCTAACAACGAGTGTCTCAACCCAGGAATTGGAGGAACAACAATTTTCCCTTGATTCTTCATAAGATTTTCGCTGTCTACATAATACTCCTCATCCACACCTTGTTTTAGTTTATCTCTAATCCATTGGATTTGGATGTCTGTTTCATAAGCAGTTCTAATTTCATCCACCAGTGTAGATCAGACCTGAATCTGTGTCAGCAATGCTCCCTGATTTGTTACTTGAAAGTTTACTCCATCTGAAATATATTTCTGCATCTGTCTAGCTGGTTGCCACCTTCCATTTGGAAAATGAGCTAAACTTCCCATGGATTTCCTACTTAAGGCATCAACTACAACATTAGCCCTACCAGGATGATACTGAATTGAACTATCATAATCCTTCAATAACTCAATCCATCACATCTGCCATAAATTAAGATCTTGTTGACTCAGAATGTACTTGAGACTTTTATGGTCAGTAAAAATCTCAAACCTTTCACCATATAAATAATGTTGCCATATCTTCAAGGCGAAAATTATTGCTGACATCTCCAAGTTATGGGTGGGATAATTCTGTTCATAAGGTTTTAGTTGTCTAGAAGTATAGGCGATAAATTTTCCTTTTTGTATCAATACACATCCCAATCCCACTCTAAAAGCATCACAGTACACCATAAACCCTTATGATCCTGATGGTAAAGCCAGAACAGGAGCAGTAATTAACCATTATTTAAGCTCCTGGAAACTCCTCTCACAGGCATCTGACCATTCATACTTCACATTTTTCTACGCCAACCGAGTTAACGGAGCAGCTATTCTAGAGAAGTTTTCCATGAATCTCTGGTAGTATCCTGCTAACCCCATAAAACTACGAATCTTTATCACACTAATGGGGGATTGGTTACCGATATCCGTCAATTCCATATCCATCAATTTCATATCTGTATAAAGTTACATCTGAGGTGGGTTTTCCCTCATGCCTCCAAAATCATAAAATCATACCTTTGAAATCATTTTCATCATCCAAGCATTAATTTGAAACCAAGTTTTATCAAAAGCTTAAATCATAATTTTCAACTCGCATGAAATCAACAATTTCAATTATATTTATTAAATCAACAATCTGTGTAATCATATCTGAAATCACTTTTAAGAACTCTGAAATAAGTACTCCACTCACAGTGCTACGGTAAGCCGGGTGTGGTATGCGACGTCGGTGACCTCCGAGTGGCTTGACATTGATCTAATGCCAAGAAACCATTAGTTTTCCTTGTAATAAATAGGAAAGTATATGTAATTAATGGTTGATATTTATGCTTATGGTATGACTTATCATGTGTCTACACATCTATACGAAGCCCTTAGAGTGCCCCCAAATATCTTAGGATAAAATAAGAATGATTAAAAATATTTCCTGAAAAAGTGCCACGCATCGCGACACAAGCCTCTGGGCGTCGCAACACGCACCCAAATGGGTGAGGCACTACCCATACTCTGTTATATGCATCACGACACAATGGGTTATCCATCGTGATGTGTCGTGACTTATGCAAACCAATAAGTGTCTTCTGTATCACGCGTCGCGACGCTACCCACCCGGCGGCGCGACACTCCTAGTCCAGAACAAAACCAGAACCCATTTTCTAGTACGCGTTGCGTCGCTGGGCCCAGATTTTCAATTTCACTTCATACACCATTTTCTCAACACCACAGAAGCTACAACCATAACAAATACACAACATAACATCAATTACATCATTCCAAACCATCACATAACCATTTATAAACCCCAACTCAATTTCACACTTAGTGATTACACAAATTAGGGGTTTCAAAACCCTCAACTTTTCCAACTCAATAACCATAAACACATCACTAAACTCAAGCTATCAACACTCTTCAAACTTCAAATCATCAAAATTCAGTAATTTAAGACTTGGGTTAAACATTTCTCACCTTGAAACAAAATATCCTTACACCAATAGGGCCTTCTAAGGTCCATTGTTACTCTTCCAAGCTTGTATGTGGCTTTAGGGTTCTAAAACTTGGGTGGAAATGAAGGGAAATTTGCTTCAAGTTTTGTTAAGAAGAATGAGAGAAAAGAGATGGAACGGGAATGAGAAAGAGAGGGGGGTTGGAATACTTCCAAATGCCCTTCATTATTTTTTCTTTCTTTCTTTATATTGCCAACTGTAATAATGGTGGACAAGTGTAGTGAATATAGGGAATTTGTAAACCTTCTAGATATAATACTATTCGGTCAAATCTCATAACCCTTATCGGACCCAAATAAATTAATCATGATACTATATTTGTTCTAAAATTAGGCCCTTCTATCATCTCCAATATTTTTCATTACCGCTCGAAAAAATTTAACCCAAATCACGAAATTACTACTCTAATTGAGTTATGAAATTTTGAGTCGTTACAAATAATAGAAATTGTTTATTTTATTTATAATAAAATATTACAAAAGTATTTACAGGGAAATACATAAGAAAATTGGCGCTCTGAGCACCAACCCTAACAATAACGCCTCTAGACCCTAGATTCAGGGACATGATAGTGGCATGCATTGGGGGACGGCGATACGTAACGCCCCAATGGCATGGATTTGCATACTTGGCTCCAGTTTAGTTGCTTGGGGGACAGTGATACGTAACGCCCCAAGACCACTAGATTAGCCGTATGGGGGACGGTGATACGTAACGCCCCCATGCATCAGGTTTTCTATAGATACTCAAAGACATGATTTTCATAATGATGGTTTATAAAAGAGTTTTCAAGAGAAAACTGTTTTATGAGAATTTTAGAGGTTTACAAACCAAAAGCTGTTTTCAGAAAAGTTTTCTAAAAAGAGAATTGATGTCAAACAATATAAGAGATTTCAGAAAGGATGATTTCCTTGAGATGATTTTGATTTTAGAACAGTGGATTTTCAAAAAGCATTTCAATTCCTGTTTTGAACTGTCCACTCACTAGGTCGTTCAAACGATCTAACCCCCCACTCCCAGTTTCTTATTTTGCAGGTATACTCGGAGGACAAGCTCGAGAGGATGGATATTTATGGCAGTCACTAGGGGTGTTGAGTCCACCAGAGATAGAGTTCAGTCAGAGTTAAGTCATGTATCAGATGTATGTATAGTAAAGTTTGTATGATTAAGAGTTAGAAGTGTCAATGACAAGGGTATTGTTAGGATTGGTGCTTGGAGTGCCAATCCGGATCGTATTTATGTCTGATTCAGGAATACAAACAATGCCTTTTTTTTTCCATAATATTACTTATTTAATGGTAGCACCTCTTGTCTTTTATTTACATATTCGATCTAATTACGATTAGATATCTAATTATGATTAGATTGAAACTAAATCTGATTTAGTGATACATGTATATTAGATAAAGACCCTAGGATTTACAATGTAGTGCGCAGTTACAACGTAGTTTGTAATTGACATTGGGAAGCGTCACTATAAGTTGTATATCCTTAAATAAAGTTCATGGTCAAGATTTACTAACACGAGTCGGTTAGTAAAATCCGCTGAGACTAGTACATGTCGTATATTGTGACTTAGTCTGATGGTTTATCCCAATGAACCATAAGTCTCGGGAGACTCGTATAGATATGTAGGTGTTTATTTGATAAACTCTGAACGACTCACTGAAGATTTCCTAATAGATGGAACACCAACGTCAATAGGAATCATCTCGAGTTGAGCGAGCATAATGGTCATTCGATTTGAGATACCAAAGTGGATATACGAATTATCCTTCACACTTTGATGACAGTCACGTCACCGATCTATTTAGATCAGACCTCTGCCTGTTCATTGGGTGTGTACTGATGCTCATGATATCTAGTGCGTATCAAGATAGAATCTGTCAGTTCTGTGTACAGGACATATGTATCATACACGTGTTTGTGATCTAGTAAATCCATGGCCGTGGTATAACTTCGGAAGCGAGTTTCAACTGTTATTTAGAGATCGTAAATTTAAAAGTCGACTATATTATACCTTAGGGGTTTGACATTCTTATATATATCCCTGGTATAATATTGATAGTCTGTGACGGAGGGATTATACGTATGCAATGACCTCGATTTGCATAGTTTAGCGAGCTTATTCGTGGTCGTCATAATTTATGAGTGGGTGAATTATGGACATGAAATTGGATTCCGTGACGGATAAACCTAAACTTAGAGAGTCCTACAATATGAAGTGTACTCATTGAGCACTTGGGCAACGCGTTATGAATAATATAGATTATTCATAATACTTTGCCGGATTAAATGAGTTAATTCAAATCGTTTAAACGGTTAAACGAAAATACATACATTAGGGCAGGCCATGAACTGCTCAAGTACTATTGGGACTGACCTGGGCAGCCCTCATGTGTATTGGTTGGTCGGTTCGGACAAAAACGTGTTTTATGTCATTTTACGGAAAAACATTTTCGTAAAATTTTCGCGATGTTTCTAACCTATTTATGTCGTTATTTGATATCGAATAAATATGTTTAGTTGAAATATGAATGAATTATTCATATTGGATATTGAATAATTTATTTGTTAACTTTAAAAGTTTTAAAGTTACGATTTCACCCGAACCGCGAGTTTCTGCTTCGCCCGCGCCAAAAACCCCAACAAGTATAAGTGTAATGATAATGAGTATTGAGTTATAAGCAGTTAAATACATTTTATGTTATTGAGTGGGGCGATGGTCCCTATGCATGAATATATGATTGAGATGAGAATAGTAGTATTAATCATTAGTCAGAGGCTTAGGGTGATAGGACGGCCTATTCCCTGCCGGTAGCATCTCCCGGATGGGGGATGTTACAAGAATTCATAAGACATGGAGCCAAACATAATTCAAGTGGCTTACACATCATCGTCCATATGCTTCTTCCAAGCATTGAACTTATCTCATGTTGCATTTTTTACGAGTTCATGAGGAACACTCTTTTCAATGACATATTCTATTTTCTCTTGTCTAAACACAATCTTTAAGTTACGGTATCATTCTAAAAAGTTATTTTCGATAAGTTTATGAGCATCAAGAATGATCATAAAAGGATATGTTTGTCATGTTTGTGTGATTGAACCTATGAAGAAAATAAAAGCAAACAAGTTTGTCTAATAAGTCATTTACACTGAACGTACCATTTGAGTTTGGTCTTTTAAGTCGTTTGGTTTCCCAAACTTAGTTGTAGTTTTAATCGTATTAACCCTCACAGTGATGGATTCTTTGTGGGCTAAGATCCTATTGACACAAGATTAAGATGATGACAATGGGCCACAACTGTCTCACTTACATCTTTTGATGAAAACTAAAATGTGTATATTTATTAAAAGGAAAATTAATCATTTTATATTTTATAATTCATTAATCCCCTTAATTTAGCACATTTGTGAAATAATAATTAAATTTATGTTTTATATATTTTTATTGTTATTTTTATTTCTTATGTAGGTGAAATAATATTTTGGATGCATAATTAGAAAAATGGACTTGACATTTGGATTTTGGAGGTCAGAAGCTTGAAATGGCGTTATAACGGTGTACAATTTCGGAAATTGTAATCTAAAGACTAATATTTAATTTAAATCTGTATTAATTATTGACAAACTTTGTTACCACCTATATGGCTGGTTTTATATATTTGGCATAATTGAGTACCTAACTGGACTTGTTATAGATAAATATTATCACCGCCTCTATGACTAGTTTTATATATTTTTTTATATAATTAATTCCTGAAGTAAATTAACTGGGTAATAATAACAATTTATATATTATAAAAATAAAAGTTCTCTAAATTTAAAATATCAAGAGTGAATCCATTAGCATCGATATTTTATTTTATTGTTGTAGTCTAATTTTAAAATTGTCCATCACTGCAAACAATTCAGCCTTTTTTTTACTTGAATTATTATTTTATTTTACAAAATCTATTCCCTGTGGATCGACCCCGGATTTATTGAGTTATTTTATTACTTCGACACTCTTATACTTGAGAGTAAAGAACCACTTTGTGAGTGTGTCAAATTTTTAGCGTTGTTGCCAAGGAATATGATTTAGTAGTTAGAGTACTAATTTTTTTCTTTATTTTTTATTTTTTATTTTTTGCATCTCATTTTTTTCTTCTCATTATAGCTGTATAGATATAAGATATCCTGATTGATCCTAAATGAATTCTGAACCAAGACATCCTACATATAGACAAACCATGTACTTGATTCTTCAAGGTTACAGGAGACATAATTTCTTGAATCATCCCCATCTAGAGATTCTTCCATAATTTTTTGTGAGAACCTAATTCGAAAAATTGAGACAGCTGAACGAGAAATTCAATTGAGATCTGAATTGACAAGAATCAAAGAACATTTTTAGGATCTAATCACTACATTTATTTTTTTTTTCTTATTTTGTCATTTATTTTAACTTTATTTTATCCTATTATTATTTCTTCTTTTTGTAATTATTGCCTTTGCATATTTAAATTTTAATATATAGTATGAATTTAGATTGCATGAGATATTGGTCTCGATCATCTAGCGGTAGATTAAATAGAGAGCTTACATCACCTTCACTGTCAATTAAAATGGCTGATAACCAAAATGAAAACCCACCTAACCGAAATGAAAATTCAGTCAATCAGGTAGAACGTGAGTCTCATCATGGCAATCTTAATTACATATGACACTCAAAGAATTCATAAATCCCACTAGGACATGATCACTATTTATTTAAAAGCTAAAATTTGGAAGCATAACCTTAGGTCAGGATCCATCAGAACATGAGATGATTTACAAGAGTAATTTCTGAAAAACTTCTTTCCTCCCTCGTACGACAAACTCCTTTAAGAGGAGAATCATAACTTTCACACAAGAGTCGAGGGAAACATTTTACCAATATTGGGAGAGATTTAAAGAAATATTAAATGTTTGTATACATCATAGGTTTGAAACGTGGAGGCCGGTTTCCTACTTCTACGAGGGTTTAACACCCGAAAGTAGATAAGTAGTCGAAATGATGTATAGTGGTGAGTTTAGGGATAAAAGTTTTGAAGATGCACTAGATTACTTAGAACATATATCATAGAATGCACAACATTGGGACATAGTTGGCACTTATGAGTCGTCTGTAAAATCACAGTCTTCTGGTAGAGATATGTTTAACCTTATGGAAGACCACGACCTTTCTGCCAAATATGCAATTCTAGCTAAAAAAGTTAAGACGCTAGAAATGAGGAAAAATGATCATGTCAAGTCAATTCAAGAAGTTACATGTCATATCTGTAATTTAAATGAACTTGTCACACAAGTTAGCCTAACCTTGACAGCCCTGCAAGAATGTCTCCATGACCAAGTCAATTCCATAAACACATTCGATAGACCAAATCCAAACCCATACTCCAAAACCTACAATTATGGTTGGAGAAACCATCAAAACTTCAATTGGAGGAATGATAACTAAGCACAATCATCGCAACAACCTCCCCATATACACTAGAACTTCCAAAATTCTCAGAACTATATACCATATGTCCCACCACCTAGAAAAACCCTTGAGGATGCCTTGCATGCATGCATTGAGAAACAAAAAGTTATTAATAACCAAAATGTGCAAATATTGATTGATCTGAAAGATACTTATTCCAAAATCACATTTGCATTAAACATTCATGAGAAATGAAAGTTTCATGTACAACCACAGCCAAACCCCAAAACATAGACCAAGTCAAATATGTTATTACTCTTCACAGTGATAAAGTCATCAAAAGACTCATTCTTGAACCTCATGAATATTCAACTTATGCGGGAAAGGAATGGGTTGATGCACTTTTACCTATTGTTGATGATAATGATTTGTTACATGCACATCTATTTCTTCAAGCATTAAAAACAAAGAAATTGAACCATTCCCTAGAGATATATGAAATACTCAAACAGGTAAAGATCAATATTTCTTTGTTAGATGTCATCCAATAGATACCATATTATGCCAAATTTCTGAAAGACTTGTGCACCGCTAAAAGAAAATATAAGGTAAGAAATAAAGATTTTCTAGCTGAACAAGTAAGTTTCATTCTCTCAACCAATAATACATTAAAAATACAAAGACCCTGGTTGTTCAACTATTTCATTTAATTTTGGAAATTAAAAAATTGAACATGCTTTGCTTGATCTTAGAGTCAGTGTAATTTGCTTCCATTTTTGGTTTACAAAAAAATTGATATTGGCGAGTTAAAACCAACTTCAACTACTATTTTACTTGCCGTAAGATCAGTTAAGATACCGAAAGGAATTATGGAAGATGTGTTATTATAAATCGATAAATTCATATATCTTGTGGATTTTATTGTCTTGGAAACACAACCTGTAGCAGATAGTTATAAGCCATTTCTTGTAATACTTGGTCATCCATTTTTAGTAACAATTAATGCTTTAATTAATTGCAGGAATGGAATCATGAATTTATCCTTTAGCAATATGACGTTGGAGCTTAATATTTTTAACATGTGCAAACAACCATACAATGAGGATAATGAAAAAGAGAGCATGGAATTAATTGAACCAATTTTCTAAGAACATAATAAGGGGAGTTTATCTGACCCTATGGAAATTTATACAGCTAATTTTCTTGAATTAAGTACACAATTAGATTCAAATATTTCTATTATTTTTCTTGATTCTACACAGGTACTGGAAGATGATGGAGAGAAATAAAATTTTGAGGAACTAGGAACACCAGAAGAATAAAAACATGAGGAGGCATCCAAATTGGAATTAAAGTCTTTGCTAGAAGGATTGAAGTATGCATTTCTTGGAGATGAACAAACTTACCCTGTGGTAATTTCTTCCTCCCTAATCTCATATTGACATGTGGGTATTGGTTGGACCAAATACTGAATGACTCACAAGTGATTCCTAATAGTTGGAAGTACACCACCGTAGGAATCTCCTCGAGTCGAGTAGCAAATGTAATACTTTGACTATCGGATATCATTAATTTTGTGTGAGATCCTCCACACTTTGACGTCATGTATGTCATAAGCTTTTCATGGTTTGGCCTCTAGATGTTCGTTAGGTGTGGACCGATGTACTCGTTAATCAAGTGCGAATTAAGATGGATCCATCGGCTCGTATATAGAATGATTGAACTTGATGAGTTTTATCCCAACAGTAAGGAACCTAAGATGGAACCACATATCCAACTAGGTGAATGATCTACAACAGAGGTTCTACGTAAGTCGAATAAAATATCAAGATCTCCTGAGAGATTGTTCTTAACATCTGATGTGAGCCTTGATATTCTCCTCTTAGAGGAAACAAATCTGACTACGTATAAAAAAACGATATTGGATATCGAATGACATAAAGTCATGAAATCCGAGATGGTAAAATCCATTTGGGTTCTTTTAGCCATTGCTGCATATCACGATTAGGAGATATGGCAGATGGATGTGAAAATCACTTTCCTAAATGGATTCCTTTATGAGGAT